>JAOXYD010132333.1:0-24662 GCA_028565735.1 Pinacopodium congolense | reverse complement strand
AAAGTTGCCTATGGTCGAATGAGAGAGGTAGGCAAGGATCTAAAAAGTAAAAAGGTATGATTCCAATTGACTTAGTGAAAGCCCTTCAAGCATAAATCTCAGTTCTTACCAAGTAATTAATATACAAGGAGCTTCCTCATCTTTAGTGAAGGCAATACAACTCTGGTGTGAGTTATGTGGATAAGACAGTCACATCACTATCGATTGCTTCATAATGGTGACGAATGGAGCTGAACAAATAAATTATATTGGAAGGCAGTAAAGAAGTAATAATCCCTATGCCAATACTTATGATTGAGGGTGGAAAAACCACTCAAAATATGTTTTCAACAAGATAGACAAGGATCCTTGAAGAGAAAGATAGATAATCTTATGGATATTTTGGGTTCAAAGGTGAAGAATGCCAATAAGGTAAGAGGAGAGCCAAAAGTGAATGGAGGTAAATTTTGACCAAATAGTGAAGAATCATGCCTCCTTCATTCATAACTTGGAAGTTTAAGTAGGGTAACTCGTTAATGCTTTGTCATCTAAGAATGCGGGAAGCCTATTAAACAACACCGAAATGAATCTAAGGGAACAACTAAAGGTGATTATACTTAGGAGTAGCAAGCAATTGGATGAGTCAAGTATGGGTAAGGAGAAGCAAGTGAAAGATAAAGGCAAGGAGAAAGAAAAAGAGAAGGTAGAAGAGAAAGAAGAGGAAAATCCATACATCCCTCTACCATCATATAAGCCTAAGATTCCATATCTACAAAGGGTGAAATAACATCAAATAAATTCACAATTATCTAAGTTTTTAAAGAAATTAAAGAAACTTTAAATTAACTTCTCTTTTTTGGAAGCATTGGAGAGCATACCTAAGTATGCCAAGTTTTTAAAAGATATCTTGACTCATAAGCGCACTTAGGAAGACAACTAAATCGTGGCTTTGACACAGAGTTGCAACTCTATCATCACTAGTTAAATGCCTTCCAAGTTACAAGATCTAGGGAATTTCATTATACCTTATGTTCTTGGTTATTTGGAATTATCTAAATATTTATGTGATTTAGGGGTAAGTATTAATTTATGCCTCTATCAATTTTTAGGAAATTGGGATTAGAAGATGTTAAGCCAACCTCCATACTCTTATAATTGGTAGATTAATCTATCAAACTACCATATGGGGTGGTAGAAGATGTTTTGGTAAAAGTGGATAAATTTATAATTCCTGATGACTTTATTGTGTTAGATTTTGAAGAAGATAAGAATTTTTCTTTAATTTTGGGTAGGCTCTTTATGAATACTGTAGGGCCTTAGTTGATGTGTATAAAGGAAAGTTAGTATTAAGAATTAGAAATGAAAAGGTTGAGTTTAATATAAGTAAATCTTTGAAGAAACCAGTGGAAGGTAATACTTGTATGAAGATTGATATTGTGGATGAATATGTGAAAGAAGTAGATAAGTTGAGGGAGTTATAGAAGTGCAAATGTATAAGAATGTGAACTAAGAGGAGTTGTGTGAGAAAGTTGAGCAAGAAACCTTGGAGAGAACGTATGCTCCCACACTACCGTCTATCTTGAGGCCACTCACACTAGAATTGAAACCCCTACCTTCCCACCTTAAATACAACTTTTCAAGTAAGTATCATACCTTACCCATTATTATATCCAATCAACTAGATTTAGAGTAAGATGAGAAAGTGGTAGAGACCATCAGGAAGAGGATGAGAGCTATGGAGTGATAAATTTCTAATATTAGAGGGATTAACCCTAATATAGTGATGTATAGGATCAATATTAAAGAAGGATGTAAGACGGTAAGGGAAAGGAAAAGAAGGTTGAATCCGAATATATAAGAGGTTGTGAAGCTTTTAAATGTGGGGATTATATACCTAATTTAATGAATAGGTAAACTCATTTCAATATATGCCTAAGAAGGGAGACATGACAATGATGGAGAATGAATAAAGTCAAAAGATTTTTACTAAAACCATAACCAATTGGAGAATGTACATAGACTATAAAAAACTTAATTTGGCCACTAAGGTTGACCACTTTCCTTTACTTTTCATGGATTAAATGATTGAGAGGATAGCAGAACATGCTTTTTATTGCTTCCTCTAAGAGTATTCAGAGTACAATCAAGTCTTCGTTTACCTAAAAGACTAAGAAAAAATCGCCTTTACTTACCCCTTATGGTACATTTGCATATGAAAGGATATCCTTTGGTATTTTCAATGCACTTGCCATATTCCAAAGGTACATGATGACCATCTTTAAGGATATAAATAAAGACATCATTGAGGTATTTATAAATGGTTTTTCTGTTTTTAGAGACTCTTTTGACTACTATTTATTTAATTTGAATATAGTCCTTCAAAGATGTGAGGAATCTCATTTAGTTTTAAATTGAGAGAAGTACCATTTATGGTCCAAGAAGGAGTTTCCTTGGGCCACAAGATGTCATACAAGGAGATTGAGATGGACTAAGGCAAGACTGAAGTGATTGAGAAACTCTCTCTCCTACCAACATCAAAAGCATCTGATCATTCCTTATCCATGAGGGGTTCTATCATTGGTCATCAAGGATTTTTCTCTCATTACTAGAACCTTAACTCATTTGTTAGTTGAAGATGTGCCTTTTGAGTTTGATTTTAGTTGTTTACACACTTTTGACAGGTTAAAGAAGGAACTCATAACAGCACCTATCTTGACTTTATCAGATTGGTCATTGCCTTTTGAGATCATGTGTGATACAAGTAACCATGCCATTGGTTACATGCTTAGACAGTGGAACAAAAAGAAACTACATACCATTTATTATATAAGTAAGACCTTGATAGGGGCGCAATTGAACTATATTACTATTAAGAAGGAATTTCGTGCAATGGTATTTATTTGTGAAAAGTTTTGTTTCTTCGTTCCTATCTTTTAGGATCGAAGGTTATTGTGTTTACAGATTATGCGACATTGTACTACCTTTTTCCAAGAAGGATGCTAAGGTAAGGCTAATCTGATGTGTGCTTCTACTCTAAGAGTTTGACATTGAAATTAGAGATAAGAAGGGAACAAAAAATGTTGTGGTAGACCACTTATCAAGGCTTGAAGAAGGACATCATCAAGAAGAAACAGAAATCAATAAGTTTTTCTTGTTGAAGCCTTAATGATGATAACAAACCCTTTTCTTTCTTAGTTTGTTGATATTACAAATTACCTTTCAGGTGGTATTCTTCTCCCTAATATATCATACCAATAAAGAAGCATTTTTTATTTCAATGTTCTCGTTATATAGATGATGAACTTGTGTTATATAAGACATGTACAAATGGTTTGATTAACATGTATGTTCTTAAAGAAGAAATGCCTAAAGTTTTGACGCAATGTCATAGCTCCCCTTATGCAGGACACTATAGAGCAAACAAGACGACTGATCGTATATTAAAATGTGGATTCTATTGGCCAAGCTTGTTCAATAATGCTAGAGAGTTTATGTTATATTGTGATAGGTTTCAAAGAGTGGGCAATATATCAAGAAGGGATGAGATGCTACTCTCAAACATCATAGAGGTGGAAGTGTTCTATGTTTGGGGATTGGACTTCATGGGACCATTTTCATCCTCTTTAGGTAACTCATACATTTTAGTTGGAGTTAATTATGTTTCAAGGTAGGGAAGGCCATAGTTACTCTAACGAATGATGACAAAGTAGTTCAAAGGTTTATCATGAAGATATTCACTCGATTTGAGATGCCTAGAGCCATCATAAGCGATGGAAGAAGTCACTTTTACAATAAACCCTTTGAGGCTCTTTGAAGAGATATGGTGTTCACCATATAGTGGCTACTCCTTACCATCCTCAAATGAGTGGCTAAGTGGAGGTAGTAAATAGGGAATTAAAGAAAATTTTGGAAAAGGTAATGAGCAATTCAAGAAAGAATTTGGCTATGAAATTGGACGACACTTTGTGGGCTTACGGGACAACTTTCAAAACCTTATAGGTATAACTCTATATAGACTTGTGTATAATAAGGCTTGCCACTTACCTTTAAAGTTGGAATATAGGGCCTATTAAGTAATTAGGCAATTAAATTTGGATTAAAAAATAGCTGGTAAGAATAGGTTGTTACAACTTGATGAATTAGAATAACTAAGGTAGAATGCTTATGAAAATTCCAAGTTGTATAAGGAAATGGTGAAGAAGTAGCATGATGCCCACATTAATAAGAAGGAATTCAAGAGAGGGGACTTGGTTCTTTTGCTCAACTCAAGACTTTAGTTATTTCCCAAAAAGTTCAAGTTAAGATGGAGCTGCAATTTTAAGGTCATTCAAATATCTGATCATTGAGCATTGGAATTGGAAAATAATAAGGATGAAACCTTCAAGGTCAATGGGAATCTAGGAAAGCTTTACCTTGGGGGAGCACTCTCACATAAAAGGGAAGTAGTTTCTTTCCTCTCCTTTACTCTGTCATGATTGAATTGAAGTTTTGGTCAAGTTAATAACCTTAAATAAAGCATATTTTGTCTAGAGCTTAGGTTGTTTGATGTGTTACTTCTTAGATTTTATGTTTTTTCTTATTTTAATTTCATCTTTTCTTTTGTTTAATTAATATTTTCTTGAGTTTAATTGATGTTTCTACGGTGATTTTGATGTCAATTTATAAGTTTAAAGGTTTGAAGTGAATTAGCATCAAGTGAGAGGTCATTTTATATTAGCATCAAATGAGAGGTGATTTTATGCAAAAATAGGCCAAAATAGAGGAAATAAACGAGGGTGACAAAAATTCACAAAGCCCCTCTATCACAATGTCATGATCATAATAAGCATTGATGACTAGTCGGGTTCTTCCTCTTAAAAACTTGGCTTTCTCCATCTTCTTCATTTCTTTTCTTTTCCCACTCATCTCTTTAGCAATATTCAATACCTCCATCACCTTTCCAAGCGTCCTTACTTATTTTCATCATTTATCATCAAATCCTTATGAGTTTTCATGAGTTTGGCATCAAAAACTTTTCTATTCTTTGCTCATTATCACACCTCCTTCTTACTAAATTGAGTGTTTTTCATTTCTTGTGACTTTTCTCACTTTGTGTATATGATTTTGCAAATATTTGGCCACCATACCTCCAAGAATGAAGTCTATTGTGAGGAAATTTGTTCCAAAAATTCAAGTATAAGTGAGTGGATGTAGGGTTAGGGATATAGCTAACCAATATGGAGCTCCATTCCCTATTTTCTCCAAAGAAGAAAGTGAGTGTTATACTCTTCTCAAGAATAGAAATATCCTTGCACCTAGGTATTTCAATTTTGATCTTTTGGAAGAAATAGGTCTTAAGGACAAAGTGATGAAGTTAAGTAGAAAAGGTGGTTGGGAAATATTTGTGCAAATGAATTATCCCATATATCATGAAATTATCCTTGAATTTTTTACCTATTTATGTTATAAATCAAAGAAAAAAATGTATTTTAGTTTAGGTTAAAAGGTTAAGCTTATAACTTGGATGAAAAAGTGTTGAACAAATTTTTTGGCTTTCTAAAAACATAGGTGGAAGACATCCACCAAGATTTTTTAGTCTCAATCTATTAGAGATATATAACTGAAATGTCTGATTTCAATCCTTATAATGCTTCCAATGCTTACATTCTTAGCTAAGAACATTTGCTCTTACACAAATTCATATGTTAAATTGCTTTCTCCAAGATTCAAAGTAACAAATGTTCTGTAAGAGAATTGCTTTTTATGTGACACATAGATCAAAATATTAAGCTTTGCATTCCTTTCTATTTTTTTAAAGCTTTGGTGTAATCTATGACTAAAAGAGCCAACTATTTGGGCATAGGATATCTTGTTACTACTTTAGCCCAACATTTTTCAATTGATAACTGGTTTAATTGAAATACCTTTTGAGTATTTTAATGCCTCATATTTGAGATGTTCTGAGATTCTGGAGCACAACAATATAAAGCTCTGGAATCTTCTTTCTCATATTGCTGTTAAGCATATGTTCACCCAAGGAGCTTTTAGTTCCAATCCTGCACCCGAATCTAATGACACATCTAGTGAGGAATCCGAGGAGTCGGGTTTGCAACTGGTGATCAATGTCATAAGGCTAAATACTGTAAAATCTAGTATCATCTAAATCAAATAGATGAAAAGCTGGAAAAGGTGGCCTGACAATAATGCTACCTTACCAATAAGGTTCTCATATCTTTTTAGATCCAATGGCTCCAAGTGCCATCCCTAATACCATCACCAACATCACCACCCTCTCCATAAATTTTCTTTCCCTTTGTTTATGTGTTGTTTGTTTCTTTTTTTTTATATTTGTTTTGATTTGTATTCTATGTACTGTTGGTTGGTTTGTTTTGTAGCTTTAATCTTAGAGTTCCTTGTTTTTGGTGTTCTCTTCACACATTGAGGACAATGTGTCCTTCAAGTATGGGGAGGTAGTCTTTGCGTTTGTATTTACATTTTGCATGTCATTTAAGATGTATATTAGGTTGTTAGTATTAGGTGTGTCAATATTCCTTGCACTTGAATCTTTGTGATGAGTGTTTCATCATGAAATTATATCATTATAATTGGAATAAGATTAAGTGTGTGCTTGAATTAGAATTAGGCCACTTGAGTATAAGGCAAAAATTTTGAGTAATTAAAGTAGTTAGTTGCATAAAATTAGTTCGAAATCGATATTTGAGTAATTAGGTAATGTGTGAAAGCATGATAGATTTTCATTTGAACTTTTGTGAGGAATTGAGCCTATATGACTCCATTCCAAAGTCATTTCATTTCTTTATGTGTGTGATACTCTCCTAGGTGACTACCTTTAGAACTTACTCTAAATCGATTTGACTCTACTAGATGCATGCTAAATGGAAATGATTAAGGCTTTCTTTCTTTCAATACTTGACTTAAATGACCTACCTATTTCATTATCCCTTGTAAAACCCTTTTAACCCTTTAACCTTTTTTGTTTCTTGAAGTAAACACCCTACTTTAAAACCTGAAAACATTATTAGCTTTACTTAATCACATGCCTAATGAAGTACTAAATAAGCATTAGTTTTAGGACTTTTAGTTTACATGTTATTATGAGAATATCTAAGTGACACTTCTACTTATAAAGTGCATTGCATTTAATTTATGCTAGTTTTTCCTTATTGTTGTACAAAAAAATAAAAAATCAATCAAAAATTAAAAAAAGAAAAAGAAAAGAATCAAATATAATAGCAATAATTAGTGATGAGTACTTAGTTGTATTCATATGCATATCTCATTTAGTTATCCCTTTACCCTTAATGCTTTATGAACACTTGTGAGCAACCCCCTCAAACCCTTTTTCCTTACCTTAACCCTAACTATTATAACCTTGAACAAAGTCCTTTTGATCCACGATAGCATGTAATATGTGTAGAAGATAATTGGTGAATTTACAAGCTTATGGCATTGTGATCTTTTAGAGAGAGTCTTGAGCGAAACACTAACCTTTAAATGTTTGAGTGAAATGAGTGAATATCGTGAGGAAAATCCATCTTGATTTTATGCTTACCTTTAATCGATAGTATCATAAGTTAAGTTTGTTTATGCGTACTGATGAAAACTAATTATGATATGTGTAGTAACTTGACATTCGAATTACTAAAGTTTGAAAGATTGCATGTATTTAGTCTCTTTTAAAATGAACTGATAGGATGTAATGATTGTGTTTGATTTTTCTTAAGGACAAGTAAAGGTTTAAGTGTAGAGAAGTTTGATATGTGTGTTTTTAGACTATATTTTTAGGTTATTTTTAGATGTTTTAAGAGTTGTTTGTATGTTTTAACCTTAGTTAGTTTTATCTTTTGATCTTTTTCTTTATCTTTTAAGTATTTAATCATTTCTTTGTATTATTTAGTGTTTAAGGGAAATTTTTGAGCTCATTTGAGGAATTAATTGATGCACCTTAGTAGTTGGATATCTAGGTAGCAGGAATTCAGCATTGAATTTAATTTAGATGAATTGGAAGAGGAATTAGAAGGACTTTTAAAGCTTAAATGCCCATAAAATTTTATGGGAAGTAAGATCAACATGTGAAGAATCTACAATTCAAATTTTATGTTAATCGGAGTTTCAGAGAAGAAGTTGTAGCTAGAAGAGTGAAGAGTACAGAAAGCTAGAAAATCAACAAATCATGATCGTGATAGAGGGTGACACTAATTTTTTATCACCCTTGTGATCTGTCATGAGGGTGATAGTGAAGATGATCTATTTACAAGTAAAACATGGGATTTTATGACTTGGAAGCCACTTTTCGACATATTTAAGGGTTAGAAACCATATAAGCTTCCAATCATTACCCAAAGACATACCAAAGAAGGAAAAGAAAAGGTTTTGGTAGCTATTCAAAAGAGGAAACATCATCCACCTTGGAAAACATCAAGAATCACCCAACTTCCAATTTTCCAACATTGAAGAAGTGAAGAAGAGTTTTAAGCTTCATCTAGTTTATTCATTTCTCTCTTTTCTATCTTTTTGTATAGAAAATATGTTGGGTGGTGGATTTATTACTTTTATGAGTGGCTGAACTAATTAGAGGGATTACTCTTGAACTATTTTGTAAAACTCTTGCTTATTTATTTAATTAATGAATATTTGTGATGTTTATTATGCCTATACCTTACAATAGATTACGAGATTGAGTTAGAGAATTTGTGTTGGGTTGTATAATGAGAGTTGCACCCAATAGACCTATAAACATCAAGTTTTCAAGTGGTTAAAGAGAGATATTTACTATTTAATTATTACCTATAGGATTGCTTTATATCTAGCTAAATATTTGGGAAACGTTTTGTAGATTGAGAGATTACAAGACTAATTCTGCCTTATTTGAACTAGGGAAAACTACTTACACCTTGAGAGAGAGTAACTAAACTTTAAGAAATATTAGGTCAAATATAACTAAATTAATAAGCTAATATGGAAATAAAATAGGGATGCAAGTAATTCCTAGTCTTGAACCTTGAATTTACCAAATTCTGCACTTTATTCCTTTGATTGTTCATTGCTAGTTTGCTTAATTTTAGTTTATTTTTCAGTTATTATTGTTTAAGATTGTACCTTAAACAAAGTTTAACCTAAATTAAGTGGTGACTAAATACAATCTTTGTGGGATAATATCCACTTATACTATAAGTTACGACCCGTATAATTGCAGTATTTAGAGTAAAATGAGTTTTAGCACCAATACAAATCTATAAGGCTACGAGTTGGCTTGCACCCAAGATTTCTTGTTTTTATTAATTGGCGAATGACATGCTTTTATCCTTGTGTGAAATATGCTACCTAAATTCCAATGAAGAACTTTATTTTTCCCAACTCCTTTAACTTATACTCATATATTAGTTTTTATTTCAATTCATCGTTCTTTTTCTCATCATCTCTAGTTATTATGATATCATCCATTTAGACTAGAAGCGTATTTATCCCCTTTTAACTGAATGCTTAATAATCTTGGATTTGTTTATACCAAGATTCTTTCATGACTTTTTCAAATATCCCAGACTATGCTCTAAGAGATTGGCATAACCCATACAAGACCCTTTTTAACTTGTAACCTTATGTTCCTCTCAAATCTTAATGGATTGTCTATGTAGATTTCTTTATTTAAATTCATATGGAAAAATTTCATTCTTAACATCATATTTAAAAAGTTGTTAGTTGAAGTTAGTATCCAATAATAGTAGAATTATGATAATATTCATCTTTACAACAGGAGTAAAAGTTTCTTAATAGTCAATGGTATGAGTCTAAGTGTACCTGTTTGCCACCAATTGTACTTTATATCTCTATAGTTTTCTACCAACCTCATATTTTATTATGAAGACCTACTTGCACCCAACATTGTTCTTCCCTTTTGGTTTATCCATAATCAGCCATGTTTTGTTCTTTTTTAATGCAACCATCTCCTTTCTTGTGATATGCCTCTAGTCTCTTTTTCATAATGTCTCAAACACGGTATTAGGAATAACAATTGTGCTTAAACTCATAATGAATCTTTTGTGTGTTAGTGACATTAAAGAAACATAATGAAAGTGTAGATAAAGTGATTGATTAGTATATTTTCTAGTCCTTTTCTAATAATAATAGCAAGATCTAGATCATTATTGGAAATGTAGAAGTTTTAATGAATTATATGTGAAGAGGTAGATCAAATCTTACCAAGATCTCATCATTAAAGCTTGAGTTAGATTTTTAAACTTATGTTAGTTGGGGGTCGATGTACTTCCCTAAATGCTTTTAAGAAAGATTTGTTAGACTTATAGGACGCAAGTGTGTTCAGTGGTTTGTCAACATTAGATGGAACAAAGTAAAGGTTAAGGTTTTAAAATGGTTTACATGACTCATAAAGATCCTCCTCCTTAAATGCAAATCTCCTTTAATAGCAGATTTGAAAAAATAGGTATGTTAATCAAAGGTAACATTTGTAAAGATATAACATTTTTTTGGAAGAAGGATTATAACACTTGTCCCTTTTGTGTGCATATGTAACATAGAAAGACACATTTAATGGTTTTAGGATCTAGCTTGTCCCTACACTAATTATAAACATGGACAAAGGCAATGGATCTAAATCCTTTAATTTGAAGACCATTAGAGTTTACAAAGTAAGGGAAGAAAAAATTAAGAGCTTTTACTAGATTTTTGTTATTTAGCATAAAATCTATTGATCAAATATTTGACAACAAAAATTGCCTTTCCCCAGTAGGATTTAAGTATATGCTTTAAAAGAGTAAGAATAAAGTGGTCTCAAATAAATGTTTGTTTTTTTCTTTTAACTACCTCATTTTGTTAAGATATATTGACACATGATGAATCATGTATAGGTACCCAGGATTGAAAATAGGATGATAAAATTTTGGATAAACTAATCTTTAATGTTATCTATCCTAAGGCTTTTTTATCTAGACCTCAAATTAGTTTTAAATCATTATATTGAAATGGATTATGACCCATCTAGCATTTAAATTTTTTTTCCAGAAGAAAGAACCATATAACTCGAGTACAATTATGAATTTAAGATACAAATCATTGAGCTCCAGAAATATTTGGCACAGTATATATATAAATAATAACTTCTTTATTTGAGGAATTAAATAAAGATAAAGATAAATTGTTTTGAACTTTTGAAGATGATTCAAGGTAGCAAAGATTGCCTCTTTCCTTAGCAAGTCCAATTCTCCTCCCTGAGCCTTGATCTTAAAAAATCCAATAAGAAAATAAAATACAGTATAACATTTTAGGTTATGAGTAAGTTTTTAAATGGATATAATATTGGTCAAAAAGCTTTGGAACATGATGAATATCTTAAATAATAATAGTAGATGTGATGTACACATCATGAGTAAGTTTCTAAATGGATATAAGACTAGTCAAAAGCTTTACAACATGAAGGACATCTTTAAGAATAATAGTGGGTGTGATGTATCCATCATAAGTAAGTTTATAAAGTCCATTATGCGGAAAATGTTATGAGCTTTATCTAAGGCATTTATGTAATGAGAAAATGAAGGTTTACTTGAAAGGGGTAAAGAACAAGCTTCAAAAGACTTCTTTTAAGAGTCCAACAAAGGCTCTTAGTTTTTCTGTTTCCTTATTGTTGAACATTGAAGTCTTAGATTTTTCTTTAGTTTGTGTTACTCGACTATGTGCCCTTAAGTCCTCTGTAGTGCCTATTATTTCCCCACTCTCTATGATAAAAACTGTCGTCGGCCCACCAAATAACAAAATATCTAACCTAACTTAACTATGTAACTAAAGCAAGTCAGGATCAATCTCACAGAGAGCTGGTTACATTTCTAAGCTATTACTAAGGTTGCTCTAAAAGAAAAAGAAAATAAAAATAACCCCTGGATGCGAAGATATTAAAACTAAATACAAAGGCAATTAACAAATACAAAACAAATAAATAAGAAACAAATAACAAATACAAAAGGTTGGGAAGAAGATATTTCTAGGATTTAAGTCTTATAATTGATTCTCGAAACATATAGATTGTGATTGGTCTAAGATACTAGCCTATAGGTTTGACCAAACTCTCAAACTTTATGTTTCACTAATTTTAGATAAATTCAACAAATTCTGAAAATATCCTTAACCACGCGGCATCTCAGCATAAATTCTCTAAATTTAATAGCACGACAGCATTAATACACTAGAGAGCGACTAGCCTAAGCCATAGTCACACAAGTTCTGACTATGTAACTTAAAGAATTGAAATCCTAGGCTAAGTTGATTAAGTTCATTGACAAATTCAATTAGCCTATTCCTACCTATGGAAATCACTAAGACTATTACGTATCATAAGTTCATTCCTAACAATGAAATTAGAAATTAAACCTAGGATAGTT
This sequence comes from Pinacopodium congolense, assembly GCA_028565735.1. NCBI lineage: Eukaryota > Viridiplantae > Streptophyta > Magnoliopsida > Malpighiales > Erythroxylaceae > Pinacopodium > Pinacopodium congolense. The sequence goes on along the minus strand of JAOXYD010132333.1, from coordinate 12,294 downwards.
AATCCTATGAATAAATTTGTAATTCATATCATTTAACTAGAATTCCAATTTAACTTTAACCTAAATTACAACAGCCAATTAATTCATAATTAATTCTCACAATTATAAAGCCAAAATCCCATTAATATCTTCCAACATAAGTACAACCTAAGCTAACATTACGAAATCAACATAAAACCTAAATTGAAAATACACTAAACAAAACATAAATAAAAAAAATCATAACGAAACAAATAAACACAAGGAAAAAATTAAAGAAAGCGCAACTATATTAATTGAAAGCAAGGGTTTTATACAATATTAAGCAAAACCCAAACTAACCACAAATAAAGCAATAACAATACATAAATAGTAACTAAATACTAAGAAAAACAAATATTAATGGTCTAAAATATGAAATAAAGAGCATAATGAAGAAAATATAAGCAAACCAACTAAAAAAACTAAGAAAGAAAACTAGAAAATCTATTAAAACAAGAAAGAAAGGGGAGGCTAAGCTAATAAGAAACCGAAAATCAAGTTGTTGGCTGTCATTGGTGAGAAGCAAGCTATCTTTTTTATATCCTCTTGCTTCCCTTTAAAATTTTGACATCTCCGTGAAGTTTTTAAAAGCTTTGTTAAAGCTACGTGCCCCTTTCTTGCAAGCCAAGCTCTCCCATTCCTTTTATCACTTTTTTTTTGCTCCTGTAAGCTTTAAAAACATTTCTTTTTTTTATGCCTTAAGAGATTTGAACACGTGTCAATCCCCCATTAGAAGCCTCCTTTCCTTTCTTTTGCTCCTGGAAGCTTTTTAATGTACCTGTTGCCATTTTGCCAAGGAAAGTTCCAAAGTTTCATCATATTTAATGGTCCTCTCCAAGCTTTCTCTTTGCAATGCCACTTGTCCATCCTTTCAAGCCCCCTCTCCAAGCTTTCTTCTTTAATCACCTTTTATTCTTTCTACTAGGATTTCCTTGGCCTTTATAATTTGGTGCCTCGATCAGCATGTTTTTCTAACTTATGAAAGCTAACTCTTCCCATGCTCCTCTCTTTATATTTATATGCTCCTTTTATATTGTGCTTTGCTCCAATTTACTTTAAAACACTTCTAATCTTCTTCCTTTACACATATATTTATATCTAACAATTAAATATGACTGGAAACACAATATGAATACAAAATGAGAATTTAAGAACTAAAATAAAGATGAATTCACATTGAAATGCATATAAAAATATCATATAATTCAACCATATCACTCAGCTTAGTGGTTTGCTATTAAGCTTATAAAAATTCTCTTTCGTGTGCCTTAATTTCTTACAATAAATGGTAGGGTGCATTTTATAAAATATTAAGATATGATTTAACATAGTTTCACTCTTATTTTGATGCCAAATTGACTAATTTACGCATGTCATGAGTTAAAATGCAAGTTTGGATATACAAGGTCAAATGTAGGTGAAACAAGCCAAGTATGAACAAAAAGGGGGTCAAGGTTACAATTGGAAACTTTTTCTAGAGCCAAATACAAAGGAAAAAGTGTGAATCAGGTCATGAAATCGTCTCTATAAAAATCACACCTTTCCTCATAGCCATGAGTTAGATCTGCATCCTTCAATAGCAGTGATTAATGACACAATTGTTCTCACTGGAAACCACCATTAATGTCCAGTTTCTAGATATCTCCAATAGTTTTTCATTAATAGCATCATTGATGCTTGATGTTAAACATTGTTAATGTCTCTACAAAGGTGTTTTAACATGGATTTCAAAGGAAATTAAGTTCTTTTATCATAAAATGAATTAAAACCTAATAGAAAAGTATTTAAACAAGAAAAACAGGCTTGGATGGGGTTGTTTTTCTTTTAGCAACTACTTGGAGTTCTTTGAATTGTGTTTTTAGGTTTTTTTTAATATAATTTTCATTCCTTTTGATTTTTATATTAGAGATTGGATTTACAGAAGTGGAATTCCGAACGAAGAAATATACATACTTTTACTTTACATCGTTGATCTCTGTTTTATTTCTTTTGTTACTTTTTTTTATTGCGTAGAATTTGATTTTTAAACTCTTGTTTGAACCTTTGAATTTAGTTAATTCAATTATTAAATCTTTCAATTTTAACTATCTTTATTTTATTCATTAATCATAAATTCCTTAGTATTATTTGCAATTTTCATTATTTTTAATATGTCAGGTTAATTTTCTTTAAGTTAGTAGGTATTGAAGGGATATTGGAATTACAATTATAAGATGAGAATTGAGTTTAATGGTTATTATGTTATATGATAGGAATGAATCAAAACTACAATTAAATGTTAAGAATTAAGAGTTATATCATAGGATTGATAACTCTATTTATAATTTCTAATTTGAATGCTAGGTATTAGCTTATGATCTGTAAAGGATAATTAAGATTATAATTAAAATTTAATTAATTAATATAGAGTTTCGTTCTTTAAGTTGCATGATCCAAGCTTATATGACTATGAAAGTTAACTATTCCCTTTATAATGTTACTAAACAATTAAAAATGGAGAATGTTTTCTAGATTATTGTGTTAATTAGGAATGCTTTCAGAACTTGTTGTATTTACCTATAATTAAGGAAATTTTAGGATACAAGAGCTAGTTTGTGTCTAAAGGTTGAAATTTTATTTAGGACATAATTTACACGCTTTTAATGATCAATTGTCTTTCTTAGTCCTGAGAATATATTCTAACTTGTGTTTCATTGTAGTTATTTATTTCTTGAGATTTTCATTGTAATTGTCTATTTCTTGAGATTTTGTATTCTTATTTTTATTGTCTTTATTCCATTATTTATATTTGTAATTTACATAAATTTAGTCAAACAGTAGATTAACATTAGAAATAGTGAAAGATAAACAATTTCCTATGGGATCAACCATGACTTATCCTACTATATTACTAGGAGCAAAGTTATGTTACATTTTGATGGCATACATCAACTTCACCAATAAGTGCACCATAGATTGTCCTTATTTCTTTTTCAATGATTTTATTTACTCTAAGTTTTAGGTAAATCACTATTTCCCTTCTCTTAACATCTTGATTTTGCTACATATGCTAACCCATCAATTGATTGTAATTCAAGCATAACACTCCTTTAAATTTCTTCTGCTCGAATCAATGAAATAATCTCTTTTAGTGAAGGTGTATCATTTTTTCCAAGAGCTTGAAGAGATGACTGCATCTTTAAGAGACTTCAATTCTATAACATGACAGTGATTCAGATCTTATTACAAATTTTGTAGCCAATTTTTATATCTAGTGACTAATTTGTTTCCTTATTTGGTAACATCTTGGACCTTAATCTCATATACTCAAGCAACATAATGGGATTTTGATTATGTATGATGTATAAACTCCCAAATCTCCTTTACTAATGCCAAGAACATGCATGTGTTAGTAATAGAAAAAAAAAACATAATCATGTCACTAGTCTTAGGATAAATGGAATCCTGTAGCCAAGATATTACTATGGAATCCGCATCATCTTATGCTTAAAACATTGGGCCATCCTTAGTTGGTTTATTTCTAAATTAAGTATTCCTTTACCTTTGAAATAGTTGTGGAAGAACAAAGACCATTTGAGATAATTGTTCCAATTAAGCTTATAAGAGGCTCAGATACTATGTAAGTCTCTAATTTTTTTTACCAAATTAAATTCTTTGATTGATTTAAAGTTGCTAGTTGCCATGATTTCTGAAGTTGACCTGGTAAAGAAAGGAACGACAAATCAAGTTAAGGAGAAAGGGATAGTAATTAAGGTTGCCCAGAAACAAAGTATTTAGTGACTAAAAAACATAAAGATGTAATGGCAATGAAGGCCTCTCAAAGGAAAAATAATCTTTGCAATGAAGGCTGGACAACCTAGAGTTCTAATACAATGTGAGAAAACCATATCTCAACTTATCCTATTTGAGTAAGGGAAAGGCCCTTATATAAGTACAAGCCCAAGAAACTTTCAATGAAAAATAATCAATACGCTAAAATTTGGGATCTAATTGACACTAAATATGGTAATTCCTAATATGTTACAAATGTACAAATTATCAATTAAGGAAAAGAATTTACTATTAATTAGAAACCTTAATCTTCTTATTTTCCCAAATAGTAGTAAAGCAGTACACTAAGGAGTATAATGGCGTCATTTTATTATGTTATTTATCTTTTAAAACTTTAACATTTGAGTCTTCAATATTAAATCTCTTAAAGATCTTAATAAGACTTATATTAAACTTGAATTGATGAGAAAATTACTTAGATCTTTACCAAAAGTTTGGGATACAAAGGTGACAACCCTAAAAGAAGCTAAATATTTGAGCACCTTACTATTGGAAGAGTTAATTAGAACTCTCCTCACTTATAAGATGCATATGAATGAAGTGCATGAAAAGTAAGTGGCTCCAACAAGAAGTGGTATAGTATTTAAAGCTTCCAAAGATAAGAAAATAGATGATGAGGACACATCTACTAGTGAACACTTAGAAGAAGAAGTGTCTTACATATGTTTTCTAGCCAATATGATAAGATACATTCTTGCTCAAACTCTTGTAATGATCATGATGATTGTGGTTATGACGTTTCATATGAGGAGTTAATTAAATGCTTAGAATTCATAAGCTTTAAAAGGAAAAAAATTATCTTCCAAGTATAAGGAGATATTAGAGCTTTAAGATGCAATTATGATTGAGAAATTTAAATGTGATATACATAACATGATATATCCTAAGAGTGTGATTATTGTTAAAGAATAATTTGTTACATGAGAATGATACATTAAAAAAAGGAGAACAATGCTGTCAAATAATCACTCTCAAAATTCACTTTAAAAAGTAAAAAGTTAGAGAACATTCAAGGAGTCTAGAAGAGTTTTAATAATAGGTATAGGATTGGTTTTACTAATGGAAGTATACCATCTAATGCTAAGATCATTTTTATAGGAGGAAAAACTTTACATGATGAACCTATACCTAAACCGTTAAGTAAACGTATTACATCTTCTAAATTTGTAAACAAAAAATGATCATCTATCATCCTTTAAGCCTTAAGATAAGGAAAAAATTTATGCATTCTTGTATAGTTCTAAATCTAGACCTAGAGTTCAAAATCACTAAAGAAAAGATAGACATAACTTTTATGCAAACTCACAATTTCACTTTCATGCATTTAGGCCTCATTTAGACAAAATGATATGAAACATGTTCATAACCAAAGGAATGTACTTTATACACATCTAAAGTCTTATTACTATCCCAAAAGCGCATATATTTCTTATTTTAAAAAAAGACCTAAGAGGGTATATGTGCATAAGAATCATAAGACTCATTATCATTCACACAATACTTATATTTTATATTACTGTTTTATAGAGATTATGGGAATGTTAAAAGGTTTTGTTTTATTAAACAAAGGTTATTAGGTAAGCCTTTAAGAATATAGGTTAAAAAAGGTTTAATAATTAATACCAAAAGAATTTGTATATGTAACTAAAACATCCTAATTTCTTTGCCTTGCAGGTCAATATTAAAGAGCATCAAATTAGTACAAAGTAATTGGTATAACCTCCATTAATATTGAATAAGGACTCAAAAATGGCACCTTCAATGATTAAGTTGAAGAAAAAAATTATTAAGAGCCCTTATATGAATCAAGCAAGCATGTTGTTAAACCAATTAAAGAAGAAAATAAGGTAATTATTTGTGTTACTTAAAAGAGGTACCTACTTTCTTTTATATTGATAGTATTTAAGAATATAGGATTGACATACATATTTCAAAAAGAAAGTATATTTTTTGAAAATTTAAATAGTATTAAAAAAATAATTAATATAAATGTAAAGCAATAGAAGTTACAGTAATCAGTGCTATAATCATATACACTGCCACTAAATCAATGCATTTATTACATAAGAATTTATCTAATTACAGAATTTATAGGTACTTGACAATGTAAATCCATTACGAGTTGCTCATGCTTCTACCCTTTCCTTAATTCCCAGGAAAGTATTATTGCATGTACTTAGGTGTAGAAAGATAGATTGATCTTTGAAATAGATACATGAAAATTAGAAAATACTATTTGATCTTATAAATGCTTTATATGTACTTTTAACCATATAATAGACCTTTTTTTTTAGGGTGAGGAAAGTTATTTATTTTTCCTTTTGATAGTTCTAGATTTATTAGCGTATATCTTTTTTAACATTAACAAAAAAAGGAAGAGTGATAATATTGGAGCTTGATCGTTTCATAATGCAAAAATTAAAGGAGCAAGCATTACATTTTTTTATTAGGGAAGAATTAACCATAATTAATAAAAATTAAATTTGATCTAGTGCCTAAATTGCAAATATCTTGTATAATTAAATGTGTTATTATTTTGATAGATACGTTTTCGATAATTCCAAAAATGGGGATAATTTTAGGAATATTAGATATTTTTATATAGGGAGAGTAGTTATTTAAATGTTACTTATGATATCTAAGCCCTTTAGATGCTTTACCTTTACTAAAGATTGGTTTAATTCCTGAATCATTTGAAGGTCAATGATATTTACATGATATATGGATTAAGGTGGAGTTAATCTTTCATATTACCTTGATAGAAAAAAAATGTATGTGATTAGGGGCTCTTCATGTTTGTTGATTACATATTCTCTGCATAATTTATAAATATTTTTAAGGATCAAGATTAAGTTGAGGTTTTGATTTCAAAGAAAAGTATCTTGATTATTAAAATACTTTTAAAGAATTTTTGAAAATGTATTTGAGTCAAGTATTTATTAAAAAAAGGATTTTTAAGATTTGAAAACTTAGAAAAATGATTGAAAAATATTTTCAAGTGCACTAATTAACTAATGGAGCTCACTAATGACTAATGTGAGGTTTTGATGTATACTAATCAGTCCATATCAAGTATTGGTTAAATAGTGTTTAAGCAAAACTAAAAATTTTTACTCAATGAGTTTGTATTATATCATGGTCAATATATTGGTTATAACCAATATGACATATTAATCAACAATATCTAAGCAGTTGATCAACATGGCTTAAAATGTTATAGATTTTTACACAATGAGTTTGTAGTATGTCATTGATTAATATATTTATCGGCCAATGTGGCATATTGATTAACCAACGTGCTTGACTAGTTGATCAGTAACAAACATTTTATGTTTCTAGTAATTAACATTTTCCTTTAACAAATTTTTAAGTGAGTGTAATGACTAATTCATGCTAAGAATAACATTAAAACCCTTTAAGGCTATAAATACAAAGTTTTATGATTGTCTGAGAGGTTAAAGAAGTTGAGATGAGTTGGGAGAATCTTTTAATGAAGTAAGAAGCATTAAAGAGATAGAAGAACAGATTTATGAGTGGTTGTCGCATTTATTATTTCCTACGAGTTATTAAATTGTAGACCATGATTGTAATCAAATAAGATATTATTAATTGTATATTCTCTTAGATCGCTTGACATTGACTTGATTTGAGAGGATAATCTTCATCTTTGTAAGAATATTATAAAGGTTACTCTTCACCTTGATAAAAGATTATACATGGATTTCTTTTCACCTATTTAAAGGAAGATTATAATGAATTTCCAAGAGCGACTTAGAGAGTGGATGTGGGCTTTTTTTGTCGAATTACTATAAATCAATTTGCATTTTCTCTTCCTTACATTTCTTTATTTTATACAAGTTTATGTGATTGTTACTAAAATATATTGGGGTTCATCATCATATAAGAATCTTATTGATTTTTTTTAAGTAGCAAAAACCTTAACAATTTGATAACACTCAATTCACTCACCCATCTTAGGTGCTCTTAGAGGCTAGCAATATATATCATGATGAAATACATTATTTAGGACGGGAATCTTAAAATTAATTTTTGCATGGTACAATTTGTTTGAGTTGGATTATCAATAGGTTTTATTTTAACTAACGAAATTAATTTAGTTTAATCACTTCATTTTGAAAATTCTAATTGTATTTTTTTGACGAAATTAATTTAGTTAAATCACTTCATTTTGAAAATTTTAATATGTACATTTTTAAGAAAGCTTTTTATTGTAGTTTTTAGAACATTTTTGTTAAACTAAGGGAGATTCCAATCATATGTTTTGATGATGACAAAATATATTTGTTACTAATGTTTGAGTTTTGATACATTAGAAAGCTAGATTGATATATAACGTGGAATGACATTTCATGAACCTAGGTAGAAGAGCTTTATGATCAAGCATTGAAGTGTTAAAGTTAAGATCAAGTTTAGATAAGTTTAGCAAAGTTTCTTGGCGTACAATCCTAAACTTGATCTTAATCAATGGCTAAAAAAGGGCTCACATTTGCATGACATATTTTTACAAACATTCACATATAGGATTTAAATTATAGTTTTAGTGATTGATTAAATTTGATTATGACGTTAACATGTTATTAAATGTTTTATAATGGCATATAGGTATAATGTTGCATAATCAAGAGAAAATTATATGAAATTTGTGAATTGTTTTTAAAGTATTCTTCATTATGTGTCAAAATGTTTTAAGATATTAATTGGAGTTATACAGGTGTGCTTGACTTAGTGTATGTCATATTGTGATATGAATTTTATTTTATGAAAAGTTTATGAAAGTTTTTTAAGTTGTTTAGTCAACTTTTGTGTTTGAAGAGAGTTAAATCATTTTGGCCATTCATAGAGCCTTGAATTATGTTTTAAAACATTTAAAAGTTATATATGATGTTAAGAAATTATTTGAAGCATTTTGGATTTGAATTGAATCATTTTTATGCATTTATAGGGGTTAAATATGTGTTATAAACAAATAGTTGTTTAAGTCTAGCAAACCCCTATTTAAGCCTCTGACATAATAATGACTAGTTTTTCTAGTTAAGTTGCTTTCGGTTTTTCAAAGTTTTTCGCCCCTCTAATAGCTATTTCTTATACCTAATGACTCAATTCACTTCCTAAGACTATGAATAAGAGTTGTAAAACCTTTTTTTTTTTCAATCTTTATGCAAATTTATCAAAGATTTGAGCTTATAATTTTAGATTCACCAAAACTATCTAATTTTCTTGCCACACTTCCTTCAATCTCAGTTTTTCTTAATTTAAAACCATTTTTTATGCTATAAAATTTATGTTTTCACTTTGATTAGATACTCACAAGTTTCCTTAAGCTTTATAGATTGGAAATTTTAATTGTTGAGTGTTTTTTTTCAAGCTCACAAAGGCAAACACACTCAGACTGTCTCTGTTTTTGTTTCACTCCAGTCCTCTTTGATTCTAAGTGTGTAAATCTATTTTTAGTGCTTCAAAATTATCATTCAAAGTTTTGTTTAAGGTTTCAAGAGTGTACTAGAGCTTTCACTTTAATTTTGAAGCATTTAAAACATTATTTGAAGCTTTAAGAACCCAAATTACTCAAATCTATCCAACTTTATGCAATTCACTTTTCAATCTCATTTTTCTTGTTATAAATCCAATTTTTGTGCTTCAAATTTGCTCTAATCCGTTGTTTTGTGTTTTTTTTAATCTTTTGAGAAGTTATTTAGTCTGTTTTGTGATTTTAGAACGTAATAAAGGTTTGTTTATAGGCCTAAAACCTTAGCAGCGCATATTTGATAATTCTTCTATGTTCTTGTTATAATTATTCTATTTCAGGCTTTAATTTCATGTGTATTATTGCAATATGTTGTTAAGAGGTTGATTAATGGTTCAAGAGGTTTATTGCATTGATTTTATATTATTTGATAATTTAGATTTATTGAGCTGGAACTTAGGCGTTACATATTTTGACAAATTGAATGCTTATATGTTAAGGCGTGGTTTAGTTACTTACTTTGGGAGGTTGATTTAGGTTGTTCTTTAACTTTAAAATAAAGTTAATAGGTTACTCTTCCCCTAGAATAAAGAAGATTTGAATTGCACTGTTTGTTGAATGTGAATTGGAATTACTATAAACTATGAATGAGCATTAGGAAATGCATAAGGCATATATATTGCATTAATTGCATTGGATCCCTTATCTTACATTGATTTTGATCAAGTTTTTATTGAGTTATATAAGCTTAATTTTGAGGCTTTGGTAGCCTATATTTGGAGGTTGTTTTGTGAGAATAAAATTGTTATTTGGATTATGACTAAATGGGTTACTCTTCACCAATTCAAAGTAAGGTTATTGGGTTTCTCTTGACCATTTATCAAACAAGACTGTAGGGTTCCCCTTGACCCATTGTTAAACAAAATTGTGAATGGATACTCTTCACCATCTTTGTGAGAAATAAGATTGTAAATGATGCTCTTCATTTTTATTTTTTTTTTGTATGGAAAGAATAAGTTGTAAGGGTTCCTTTTAACCCTTAGGAAGAGTTGTTTAGTAAAATTTTTAATAAGTAGTTGTAGAGAGGATGTAGATTATCTTTCAGATAGCCAAACTTTTATAAATCCTTATGTTCATCTTTCCCCCTTACTCTTTCATTTTATGCAATTGTGTTTGATTGAATTTGATTGATATTTGCATAAGTATTAGCATTCTATTATAAGTTGAATTTTGGTTTAATGATTCATATAGTTAAAATTAGGCTAGGTTGTTTAGTCTGTTTTGACTTAGTAAGAAATTTTTAAACACTCGTTTCACCCCCTTTTTCTTTGGTACTATAAGACTTACAATTATGAAGAATTATTATAAAATTTGAATATTTTAAATCAAAATTTATAAACTTAATTATGCATATAACTTTTTGGAAAATAAGCAGCTTTTTGGTAAATAACTTTCTCTATAGAGAGTTAGGCCATATATTCGTTTTTTTTCCAATGATAAGATCCTCCAGGGGTTGACATTGGCCCTTGGATTTGCTATGAGGACATGGTAGATCCATAGTCATGGAACATATAAAGTTTGAAAATTAAACTACAAAATTGCAATGCACCAAAAATAGATATAATAACCTAAGTTTAAGTTAGCTCACTAATAATTTGATTACAAGCTCCATTAACTCACTTATTTAAAAGGATTTAAATGAAAATTTATTTATGATCATATATATAATCTTTTTTCTTATTTACCCTTTCCTATTATAAAATTGTAGCATACTTATATGAGTGCTATGATATGTAAGAATCATAATTACAAATTATGACTAAATCTTGTGTTAATTACATAAAATCTTTTGTGGATGGACTTCTTTTCGTTTTAACCTTTATATTTTGAAAACTATCACTTATTAACCCATGATATTATTTAACTATTATACAATCTCTTTTTGTTATACTTCATTGGTTTATCGTCAATTCATAATCCTGAAATGACGTTGTATTGGAAATTCAAATTTTTAATATTTTCATTTTTTAAAAAAAATTAAAAGGTAAGAGGATGTTTGTGTGTTTTTTTCGATTTGTGTACTTTTTTTAGGTTTCTATGCTGTATTAGTGTGTTATTTTTTTAGGTTTCCGTGCTATTTTTTTATTTCTATATTTAAAAAACCAAAAAACAAAAACCATACTAAACATGGCCTAAACTAATAAAATATGTCAAAAGAGATTATATGCAACTAAATAATACGATATGAAGGTAAGTGATAGTTTGTAAAATATGAGAGTCAAAACAAGAAAAGGTTAAATCATAAGAGTACTCATTTTATTTAACCCTAAAATATTTTATTTTGTCTCTTTTTTCTAATATAAGATTTTGACATCCACTTTTATTGAGATAACAAAATCTATAATAGTCAAACTCAAGCTTAAAATAATTATAATTATAATTTTATTAAAATAATTTTTATAACAATTGATTAATATTGTCACTTTTGGAGCCTAAATTAATCTCGCCAAACTTGTGACAAATTGCCACTAATAGTGAAATCTAACCATTAAAGTCTCATCATTATGCTAAAACTATCGAACTTACTAAAACTCATATAAGTCTAACAATTTTAAGTCAAATGGGAGTATCTCATTAATAAAATATTAATCATCCAAAGTCACAATAGACAAAACCTCTTAGTAATATTAGGTAACCTTAATAATGATCAATATAAATGTCTATTTTTATCTTAAAAATGTAACACCCTGCTACCCCCTAGGAGGATATATGGATGTTCACATGCAACTTTATACGCAAGCGCAGCTAAATTAAATAGGTAATGTAGTAAACATGCAATCAGATTAATCAACAAACCATAAAATACCAAAGACCTAATCCAATTTAAACAAGCCATTTACAGAGCCATATGCACTCATACTATAGGCACAAAATGAGAGTATAAGAAAAACAATCCA
>JAOXYD010132322.1:0-10935 GCA_028565735.1 Pinacopodium congolense | reverse complement strand
TTTAATTTTTTTTTTTTTTCAAATATAAAAATATAAAAAAAAAAGTTAATACAACACAAAAATCGAAAAAGAAAGCACAATAACCGATACAAACAATTACAACCACAATAAAAAATCACATCCAACAACTCAACTAAATATTCCCTAAAAAATTTTACTTTTTTGAGTTTTTACGAACACATGAATGCATAAAGTTCTAAAATTCTAAGCTTTATATAAGATGGAAGTATAGAAAGCGTTGACATGTAAACTTGATATTCATGGATAAGGGTTGCTACATTTACTCTGTCAAAATGATAAGATACACATGATAGGATTACTAACAAAATCTTAATTATTATCATCCTAAAATAAATAAAATACAAGCCAATATCCTATTAAATAAAATACAAGTTGACATCCTTATCATCCCCCTAAAATTATACAAGTTTGGGGAAAACTGTCAACTTATCTCATAATGCTTGAAGATGTATCTTAGATTATGGTTTTGTAACGTGACACAGTGCAAAAACGTGCCACTCTAATCCAAGAGTAACAAAAATACAAATTCAATCCAAGGTTTATAAAGAACTTGAAAGGTAAACAAAACCTTTAAGAGAATTAGAGTAATTTGATTTAAATAAGTAAAAGTTTTTTTAATAATATAAAAGATAAGTATGCATATATGTTACAAACCCTAAAACCTAATACTGAGGATAAAATTGTCTTTAACTTTCCTAAATAAAATGAATCACTTAAAGCATTAATTATCCTAAAGGCAAAAAGCCTATATAAATCCTAAGGCTTACATTTAAATTTAGACCAGACCTTAATATTTTAAATTGTTTAGGTCAAACCTTAATGTTTAAAAAACGTTTTAAAAGCAATATTTATAAAAAGTTTGAATTAGACCCTGACAAACTAACACTGTCAATTACAATAATTAAGTGTGGCATGTGGTACAATTTTTTTTCATAATTAAATTATGGGCACCACATGTAGAGTTGTTCAGTTAAGTTGTCGTCTGCACTCCTATCCATTGCAAAAAGCTTTTCTATTCTCCTCCATCGCATACCCTTGGTTCTCCACTCCTCTACCAGCACAATAGTGGGCATCTCCTTCCTCTTTGTTTTTTACTACTTTATTGACGATAGGCTTTGTGAATTTATTCTGTTTGAAGCCCTCCTCCTAGTCCTCACAATATCGTCATAACAGTGAGCATCTCTTAGGTTCTTCACTCCATTGCATCCCCTTTTTTCTGTTTCTTTCCTCCTACTTGATTGGCAATTTCTCCGTCACCTCCTTCACTAATAGCCTCTGGTAAAATTTTCTCTTCTCAAATATAGCTTCTGTTATGTTTTGTCAACATAGGTTGCCTATTTGAGACAACTATAAAATTAATCGGTGTGTTTGTGCATAATACTATATGGATGTGTTGATTCTTTTCCTTGCTTAATATTGAACTTTGTTTTGGTTATTTTGCAATAGTTGATTTTTGTCCTATTTAACTATAAAAGATTGAGAGAACCTTGTGGTTCAGCTTGAAGATGTAACCTCATTTAGAAGGACCTTTTTCTAGTTGGATGAAAAAGTTCCTTATACCATATGAACATTAAAGATTAAAAAAGTCATGCAAGTTATACGCTTAACCTGAAATTCAATTGCTCTTTATCTAAAATGAGGAGGGTTTAGCTCTAAGTAATGTACAAGATGCTAACATTTTTTGAATTTGCAACTGTTATTCCTTTGAATGATAAAGTAGTCGGAATCTTGTTAAAATAGGATGGTGAGACGAGATTGATGCTTGGTTTTCGTCCTTGAACATTTTGCTGCTATGAATTCTAATGGTGTTCTTTCATAAACAAAGGTATTGTCTCTAGAATGTTGTTGATTGATGCCATTTGCTGCTTGTGCTTGTTTTATTGTGAATGGCATTGGTTCATGAGTTAAGGTCATAGAAACAAATTTGGAAGGATGATGTGGTTGGCATCATTAGTTAAACCATGCCTGAAATTCATATTTGTGGACAATGATTAAATATTAGGATTGTTATTTGACGGTTAAACATGTTGAATTATGCCATAATGTCATAAGGATTGGTCTCTACGACATCATCATTTCATATTCTTGTATTTCACTATCTGATATCACAAAGAAGGTGACATTAACTCTATAAATCCTATGATAGATGCTACGAGTATTATAGCATCGGCCATAAGAGATGGTACAATCGATGCGAATTTTGATCATGCAAATGGGTGGATAGTATCTAAGGAGACAGGGAATATATACTTGACAAACAAGCTGTAGATTGCCTTTTAACTCACAGATTGCCTTCTGCCTCAACATGCACAATGAGGTTATACATGTGCTTAGGTTCGTCCAAATTCCCACAAGAAAGGAGAAAGAAAGTGCTGAGAAGAGGAGAGATAAATAACAACAGGAGTAAAAGCTTACAAAACACATAGCTGAAGAAGACAATGATGAGTTTTAATTATACATTTTTTGACAAGGCTTCCTTTCATCATCAAATGCTAGCCAATTTTTTTTTTTTTTTTGGATAACTTGTCATCAAAAATTGATACTTCTAAATTAACTCTCATCTTCTATTAGAAACATTACTTTTATTTATAATGTATCTTTACATTGGTTCTTGAGTTTGCTACAAAATTTATCATTGCATTTTATAGATAGTTGAAATCAAGGCTAGTATGGTTACATATTAGTAACTCCAGGATATTAAAAAGATGTAGCACATCCTAGGACTCTATCTTTCCATCTTAACTGCGCTAATCAAAGGCAAAAAAAATTTCCTTATATATGTAAACCAATAGATATTGATTGTTATCATTCCTAAGTTGTAATGGAAGGCATTTTAACTACAACTTATGCTCTATTAAAGGATTAACACCAATAATATCGGTTGATACATTGCCTATCTTTGTGTCACATATTTAGGTGAAACACAATAAACACATGGAAAAGGGGGTAATTATGATCCATGTTCAATTAGCCTTCTCATTTTTTTAGGCTAAAAAATACATATTCATCAACACAAAATGAATAATCCCATCGTAATTAGAAGAAATAAATTGAATTCTTTATAAAAAATTAACATTCCATTACTATCTAAAATAAAATCTTTCCTAGCATATTTCATACATCGGTTACAAGATGTTGGATGGTAGAAAATATTCGTTATCTTTAATGTGCAGAAATCACTATAAAGGCTAACTTAGAAAAATAACAAATTCCACAAATTCCATAAGAACATTAAAAATTTTATCATTGGTAGTATTCAACCAATTGAACTCAATCCAAATGACTTAATGATGTTGCTAACTCTGTCTACAAAAGTTTTGGATGTGATCTTTTTATTGGGGACATGAAACAGTTTAGAAACTTCATCCATATATGCAGTGTGGAAAATTTAGAAAATCTACATCAAGAGAACGATTATAGAAGAAAAAAATTAATTCATGAATTATAGAATCCATTGTTCCCTTTTCTTCCATTTATGTTTTAACTATTATATGAACTTTAGATCCTTGACGAAATATATCACAGGGCAGTACTAGGAAAAACGAATATTCATTATTGTAAGTAGAAAGTATGTGTGATAATACACAAGTAATTCCCCAAACCACAAAAAATAGGCAACAAATTCAACCATAAAATCCTAAAGAAAAAAGCAATAGACTTTTGGTTCTACAATGCCTCTAAATCAAACACCCATTACACTCAATGTGAAAAAGAAAACGGCTGAACAAAATATGAACAAAAAATATCTCCTTTTGACATGAAAGAACAATACTATAATTCATAGCAGCAAAATAGTCAAGGACAAAAGCCAAGCAACAATCACGATCAATCATCCTATTTTAACAAGATTCAAACTACTTTACCTTACAAGGGAATAATAGTTGCAAATTCAAAACATGCAGCATCTAATGGAGGGCTTCAAACAGAATAAATCCATAAAGCTTGTTGTCGATAAAGGAGTAAAGAACAAAGAGGAAGGAGATGCCCATTATTGTGCCAGTGGACTTGTGAAGAACTAAGGGTATGCGATGGAGGAGAATAGAAAAGCTTTGTGCAATAGAGAGGAGCGGAGAACATGACCTAACTAAACAACTCTACACATGGGCCCATAATTCAATTTTGAAAAAAAAGTGCTACATGGAACACTTAACTGTTGGAATTGACAGTTTTAGTTTATGGTGGTCTAGTTTAAACATTTTACAAATGATAGAATTATTTTAAAATATTTTTGAACTATTAAAGTTTGACTTGAGGAATTCAAAACATTAAGACCTGACCTAGATTTATGTGTAAATTTTAGAGTTTATATGATTCTTTTGCCTATCCTAAATATAAAATGCAAATACGTCCATTAACAGTTGTTTAGCCTAGTCATCAATGGCACCGTTGATGTGTGTCATTGATCTCTTAACTTTTAATTACCAGCTCCGAGTCATTCTTTCCCATTTGTAAAAATAACTTGACCTCGAGTTATGATCAAAGTTTTCAAGCTGTTTTTACTCTAAAGTCTTTACGGATTTTAATGTATGTGAAACATAATGAAAAATATTGCCTTTATATCTTGACTTAATTCTTAGTTTTTTCCTTCTTTGAAAGACATCAAGTATTGGATCCAAACTCTCCTTCCTTCGCTTTTCTCATTGGTAATAATAGTATCAGTAAATATACTGTAACTTCTTATGGTCTAAACGTCAAAATTTTTTATACACTAACTTGAAATTTAAATCCATCTTGACTTCAAAAAAATAAAAAAGAAGAGTTCTATTAAGGAATAATCCTTTCATCACTAACACTATGTTAGATGCTTCTTTTGCAAACTTTGTTTTATGAGTACCCCATAATCAAAACTTTATATTCAAAGTGATTCAACCACAAGAGTACAATTCTTTTCAAATTCACTTGGAGCTTATACAGTCTTCTTCTAAGGACTAAATGCCATAACACTCATATCTAACTAATACTCGTAGATTACCCACATCAAAATTTCCCAATTATTTTCTTCTTGGATAGAGGCTTCTTCATAATTTTCTAAATCAAGATTCTTAAGCCACTTAATAGAACGAGATAACTCAATTATTTTATGTGGATAATGAACTAGCATTCCCATCACATGTTGAGGAAATGTCGAGTTGTTGTCTCCATCTTCACGAACAATAACCTCCTTTTGATGAACCACCTTATAACTCTTATTAGTGATTTCCATAACTTCCATATCTTCCCTTTTCCTCCCTTGTCTAGTTTTTACTAAAGAAAAAAGTTGTCTTATTACTATTAAGAAATTCAACAGCCTCCTTATTTGTATTGAAACTGCTTTCATCAGTAGAAATCATATTAATAAGTTTTACCATACATTGTTTTTTATCCTTATTATTTATCTCTTCCTCACATTTTTTATTTTAAGATTTACTCCCTTAAAAAGTTGTTAAATTTATAGAACTTACATTCTCCTTGTCTTCTCCTTCCACTGTCAACATATGAGCCTCCCTTATCTCCTTTGTTTCACATGCAGATGTGAACTTATTATCATCCATTTACAATAATTGATTCTTATTTTCTCCTCAGGATTTCACACTCCTCTTGTCACTTATGGGCATCACAATGTATTTCACAATTAATTGATATATATTCTTTTCTATTTGAGTGAATTGCATCCATTTCATATTGTCACAGTCTTCCTAACAGAATTTGTCACGAATCCATCTCGACTACTTCGCAATAATACTCGTTAGAATATTTACTAATAAAAAAGGGTACCTTACAAAGTTCTTGGACAAAAATCTCACTAACTTCCTTAATTCACCTAATATTGTAAGATCTTATATGTGGTTTGGTAGTCAAATTTAGCTTCTTCATCGTTGATTTTCTTATGATATTCTCTTGACTCTCTCTATTGATAATCATTTCACACAAATTTCCTTACACCTGACATCTCATACGAAAAATTTTATACCTTTAGAGTCTATTATGCTTCTCGCAAGATATCATTAGTTTTTTAATCATAATCATAAATACTTCTTCATCCTCACCACCATAATTATAATTGTAATCCTAAGACGCAGAATTTTTGAATTGAGAATGTCTTGCAGGGTCATCTCCCCTATCAACTGGATCTCTAATTATTTGTTTATTACCTCTTCCCAACAATGTTTGCAACTAATCTTGAATCATGATCAGCTACTATTCCAAATTTCTAATTGACTTCCCTCGTTCTTCTGTTGCTCTCCAAATGTTAGGTAACCTACAAACATCGTTGTTATTGTTGGCCATTTTCAGGTGAACAAACCTTAAATTCTCAAGGTTTTGATACCACATAACGTAGCGCAAAAACGTGTCACTCTAATCCAAAAGTAACAAAAATGCAAATCCAATCAAATATGTGTAAAGAACTCAAAATATAGACAAAATCTTTAAGAGAAATAGAATAATTTGATTTATAATAGGCAAAAGGTTTTTTAAGAATACAAAAGATAAATATTTATAGTTGTTACAAACCCTAAAACCTAATAATAAGAATAAAATCATCTTTAACTTTTCTAAATAAAATAAAGTACTTAAAATATAAATTATCCTAAATATAAAGAGCAGATATGTCCATTAATAGTTGTTTGGTCTAGTCATTAACGACATCATTGATGTATGTCGTTGATCTCTTGACTTTTTATTTCTACCTCCGCATCATAAGGACATCAATTAATTGATCTTTAGTAGAGATATATTGCATGTCTAGTTCCTTTTTGGCTACTTTATTTCTAACAAAGTGAAAATCAATTTCTAAATGCTTAGACTTTGTGTGGTCGACAGGAGTATTAGTTAGATATGTGGTTGAGATATTGTTATACCAAATTCTAGGTTTGTCAATAATGTAAACATCTATCTCACAAAAAGAATACCACCCACTACAATTCATAAATAGTTGTTTTGACAGCATGATAGTCTACCTCTGTGGATAATCTAACAACAGTAAATTGTTCCATGATGACCAAGCAATCAAATTTGGATCAAAACAAATATAGAAGTCTGTAGTGGATTTTTGATTCTATTTATTGCCTCCCCAATTTGCATTAGAGTAAGCATGGATGGAGAAATTAATGGTTCAGTGGATCATTCATATGTTGTGAAGGTTTTGAGATGGTTAAGGTCTGGCTATTGGGCATTAATGAGCTAAGTGACCAAAAATTGCACAAACATTGTAGATTGGTGATTGGATGCCTAAAGTATTTGCAGGTCCATAATAGTTTTGTTGGAAAGGATGAAAATTGAAGATGTCCCTTCCCTTGCCACGTCTTTTACCTTCTCTTCTGTAGATAGAATTATGTTGACGAAAATTAGTAACTTGATCCGTTTGACTTATAGCAAGGTGAGGAGTAGGTAGCATGGAATCTTTGACAATTTGTTCCCGTGCAAAGGGGTTGTTTGATATAGATTTAGTTTCTTTTTTTTTTAAAACATAGAAACAAAAAAAAGCATAAAAACCGAAAAAGGACAATACACTAATACAGTAAAAAAATCGAAAAAAACAGCATAAAAATCGAAAACAATAAATTAAAACTAATACAAAAACATAAAAATCACAATTAAAAATTACAACTAACAACAATAACAAATGGCCCCTAAGTTCTCTTCTTCACTTAATAATAGGCCATATAGATCATCAAAGGAAACAAGGTCTAATGTTTGTTCAAGACTACAGAAAAATGACCTGTATTGCTTACCTAGTCCATTTATAATTACGTAGACCAGATTATCTTTAAAAATAGGATTTGTCAATGTCATGAGTTAATCAAACATGTTCTCTGCACAATGCATGTATTGTGTGATTGTTTAGGCATTCTCCTTCTCCAACTGGTAGAATTTTATTTTAAAGTTTCTTACTTGAACTCATGAACTAGATGCATTAGTTGTTGATAGTTTTTGCCAAGTTTGGTGAGCTATGGCTGCACGAATAATTTGTGGCACAAAATTTTTTGTCATTGATCAAATAATTCAATTGAAAACTAACTGATCCATGTGAAACCATGACTCATAATCTGCATTTAGCTATCCATTAATCGTTTTAGAGGGAGCTACAGAAGATTCATCTATGTGGTAGGTTAAATTGTAATTGTTCAAGAGTGGCATTAGTTGGGCTTGTCATAATAAATAGTTTGTTTAGTTGAGTCTGATGGGTAACTAATATGCCAAATTCGACAGGGCAGTTAAAGAAGGATTGGAGAAGGAAGCAGTGGAATTAGTTGACATTTTCTAAGTAGAGCTTGGGTTGTAAGATTATTTGAAAGCTCTGAAACCATATAAAAAGTATTAATATGTAAACTTCATATTTATTAATGAGAGTTGGTACATTTATACTATCACAATAATAAGATATAAATGATAAGATTATTATTAGAATTCTAAACCAAATAAAGTACAAGATGATATCCTTACCAGATAAAATACAAAATGATATTCTTATCAGGAAGCTTTGGAAAAAAAAGAAGAAGAAAGGATAAACTCTGCTGATGGTGCCTCGATAATCTGCTTTCCACTAGGCAGAGAGAAATCAACCGGGTGTTCATGCATGCCAATTATGTAACAGAAAATTTGCAAGGTCATTTTCAACAGTAAAATCTGGTTAAGATATTGCTTTCCATTATACATGAGCATGACACCTTGAAAGGGGAGGCATTTCTTGAAGTGTACGGTCATTAACCACAAGCATGCATTCACGTATGCACATATGGTGCTGGAATATATGAAATTTATTACGATAATAGGTGTTGGAAGGAGAAGGCTTAGAAAGGTCATGAATCACCAGGCCAATAATTATCAGATAACTTTGGAATATTCAAGAGCCAAGATGCTCCTTTTCGCCATGCATATGCTGAACCAACATACGAGTGTAGAATTAAGATGATCTTTAGAATATAAATTTTAACAGCAATTATTTATCTATGATGTAAATAATTAAAAATAGTATCATGCTAATATATAAATGTTAAAATACTATATTTTACAAATATCAGAGTAATTATAAAGACCATACTCAATTAAATCATCAAGATTTTTGTTTTCTAAAATCGAGACAAAACTATGAAATTAACGGTGAATTGTTCGGAGAAAAGTTTTCACGATCAAATTTCTTTTACATTATTAAATAAGTTTAAGGACCCCCACACGACTTTACACCAAAATCTTCCATTCGACATTTCGGTGATTGTAGCGCGTGCGGGGAGGTAAAACTCCAAATTAACAAATTTCAGGCACATAAAGGGCTTTAAAATTGTCGTGGGTAGGTATAATTTTGGGTCTTTTATACACCAAAAAGATCAACTTCGGTGTGCCTGTCCAGCTAATCATGTCCTTTTTCTGCAGCTTTGGACCTGTTCTATTGGGTGAATATAACTATGTGGTTGAGACTTTTATGCCTGTCCCAAATGCAATAGATTAGAGGACACAGTCAAACGTTATAAAGCCTTGTTGCTTATTGATTTTACACTTTTGAACCTGACAAGTGCATAAGGTGTGCGGTCTAATCAACTTTTTTCGTGGCTTATTATTACAATGAAAATAAAGAGACAGAGACGACCGGAGACCCAAAATAATGTCGGGGACTGAGGTGGGTTTTGTGCTAGAGACGTTGATGATTGAACCATTTATCAGCATAAAAAGGCCGAAGTTTTGATAATACATATTGACTGGCGGCAAAGTAGGGAGGACTTTCCATGGAAGAAATAACATGGAAAGGATTGGTATTCCCTCTCCATAGCTATAATCAACATATTAACATAAGGAAACATTAAACACTGTACGATAACTGAACCAAAACAACCGGTCTGAACTGAAACCACCACCGCTACTGCTGCCAAAGATATATAAAAATATGTAGTATTTCATGTCATACAGGCTATCCTCCAGTGCGGAAGAACTGTATAATGCAATATTTTATCAACCTATATCTTATTAATAGAGGTAAATAAAAATTAATGCATGAGTTTAAGAACAAAAATTTATTTTTTTTCATTTTTTCAGCAGGAGCGGGAGTTTTGATAGGAAAAAACACTTAAACTTTAGGATCATTCGTATATAAATCATAAACAGAAATGATTACTAACGGATTATTTCGAATTTTATAAGTTAAAATTTTTAAAACTCACCTAATTGTCTTCTTTCCGCGCGAAAGACTTGTTTATGTTTTATTTAGATAAAACTATTCTTATCACTTTTTTTATTTGAATTTACAAATTTTAAATTAAAAATTCAAATAACACAACTTTCAATTTAAATTTAAAAGTGAGGTCATTACACTAATCCCATTATGAATGATTAGTAATTTGTGTCAAGAACCACAAGGGTTCCATTTTATTTTTTAAATCAAATTGTGATGAGAGTGGTACATGAAGCAGGCCAGATCATCAATATTGCTCCAGTGGACTGGACCTATCCTATACATGGATTGGATAGACATGGCGACGTATGTATCTAAGAAGGCAATGTATGAAGAAGCAAAAATGAAAATGAATGGGATGTGTAGGCAGTTTGAACATACCGGTTAATGTAATATTCTCCCGAAACCAATGGCAGTTAATCCAAGGTATCAAATGCTAGACTCCGCCATTCACTATGATTGCAATCCAATGTTCTAAAGATTACGGCAACTACTATTTCTTTCGTTACACACATCTAGTTTTTATTCCATAATAAACAATAATAAATATGGAAGTATTTTCTTACTTACCAACCCCCGGGCCGAACCACAAAACTGGCTTTGATGCTGTACAGTTTGTAAAATATAACACAATTAAAAAGAAAATAGATAAATTAGGTGATGAATTGGCACCTATCTTCCCTAAAGCCCCTCAATTACATTGGTTCATCTTCATTGTTTCTGGTCCAGCACCTTTATATACTATGTCATGTGTAGATGACCACTTTCAG
>JAOXYD010132311.1:0-10935 GCA_028565735.1 Pinacopodium congolense | reverse complement strand
TCATGCATTAGTTTTATGGTTTAGTAAGAAGCAAAATTCAGTGGCTTTATCTACTGCTAAAGTGGAATATGTAACGGCTGGTAATTATCATGCACAAGTACTTTGGATTAGGTAACAATTTAGAGATTATGGCATGGAGATTACAAAAATTCCTATTAGGTGTGATAACACTAGTTCCATTTACCTAACCAAGAACCTGATTTAACATTCAAGAACTAAGCATATTGAGAAAATAAATCATTTTATAAGAGATCGTGTACATAATAGTGATATTGAATTGGATTTTGTACATAGTCACTACCAATTAGCTGTCATCTTTACTAAATCAATGAATCAGGATATATTTTGCATTGTAAGGAGAGAATTAGGCGGGATTTATGAAGCATCTCTTTGATTGTTATATTTTCATCAATGTTTAACCACTTTTGATTTACAGTTTTACGCATGCTTTTATTTCTTTTTAATGATGTTAAAAAGGAGGAGAGGTGAGTGCGATATTTTTAAATGTATATTATGGATTCCATAAATTTAAGAGAAGCATAAAAAATTTTTAACACATGAATTGAGGTGGAGCATTAGTTGGAATTGGAATGTTTGAAAATATGTGATATTCAATTATATTCATACTATGAATTTTTTGTCTCCAAATGTGTTCTGATCTTTCTATGATATCACATGTTTTTTCATCATCAAAAGCAGGGATATTGAAGAAGTAAAAGGTGTTTCAATCTTACTTTTAATGATAACAAAATAAAATTGTTACTAATAATTTAATTTTATACCGTAAAATTTAAATGTAGGTGTATTTGAAGATGATTTCATTTGGAAAGCTTGAAGCTTGAAGGACAAAAATGAATTTAAATAAAGAATAAGAGTTATGGAACCTACAAGACCTTAGTTAGTTTGTTTTGAATATGTCAGTAGGTTTTACTTAATGTCTAATTGAACTAGGAGCCCAATTTTGATCGTGTATTGCATATAGTTTTTAAAAGTGGCTTAAAATTTCATAACATAGTCATTGAATTATTTTGATTATTTATATAGTCTGAAACTATATTTTAAATCTTGTTTGAAGTCTTATTCCATGTTTGGATAGTTAAGAATTATTTTAGCCTTTTTTTTTCCAATATAGAGTTGAAAAAATTTTGGTTTAAGATCTTTTGTTCACATGCCTTAAATTTGTCTAAATTTGAATTATCACAATTCAATCTGATTTTTCAGTACTTAAATCATTTTTTATTGATACAAAATCGTCGTACACATTTTTTCTAAAGCCTAATGAATGCTCTAGAATTTTAGTTTAATTTTTTAAGCATTCAAACTATTGATTGAAGTTCTTAGAATTCATACTATTTAAAACAATCTGTAACAACTCTTTATTTCTCTTTTGGTATTAAAAGTCTATCTTTGACTTCTAAAAGACTAGGGTTGCTACTAAAACTCTCTAAACATTTCTTGTCCCTATGAAAAATATCTCTAATCACTTGTATTATTTTTAGTAGCCTTATAAACAAAATTGAAAAAAAAATCTTTTAAATCTCAAGGCTACCTCCTTTTTCACTGTTTGCATCCTTTCTTCATTATTTTCTTTTTCAATTTAATCTTTCTCTATCATAATATTTTTTTAATGAGAATTCATTGTCTTCAATTAGATTATATGTTTAAAAGTTTGTTTGATCATAATTTCTATTGAACCAAAGGAGGTTGCACCTTGTTTCGGTAATGACAAAACTAAGTTTGTTCCTAATGCTTTTTTTTTAATTGTGATTGAAAAATAAGTATGAACAAATTTCAAGCATGATAACGTAAGCGTTTCAAAGAAAAAATTGAATTTTATAGAGACACAAAGCTTGAAGAAGCAAATTAGTTTAGGTTTGCTCATCGTTCATGTAAACTTTGCTTAATTTTATTTTGACGGTTTAAGATACTTATATTTGTTCATTCATGCATACAAATCTTAGAATATGCATATAGGTGCATAATCAAGAAGCTTTTTTGTTTTTTTCATGTGATTTCATGTGGTTAATCCTCTTGATGAGTGATTTAATTAACTAAGAATGCATAGGTTATTATGAAATGATGTTTTGATAATCTAAGTTAGAGAAATTCTATTTTAAGTGGTTTAAATATGAAGTTTTGGTTTTGTTTAAATTGCATTTAAAATTTTTATTTAAGTGGCCAAATTTCTTTAAGTTAGCTTTTTTTTTTAGATCGGTCGACCAATTAAGGATGATTTCTCATCCAAATGGACAAGATAGGTCGACTGAATACAACTTATGGACAATCGGTCAACTGAACCTTGCCTTAAGTCGACTAAATGTTAAAAAGTATGAAGGATATTATCAGTATCTAATATATTACACAATGTTTATTTACACTAACTTGTATAACATTATTATTACTATTGGACAATGACTCTTTTGAATTGAATTAGGTATAAATAGGTAATTTATGTATATGATTAATATAAAAGTAAGATACAGTATTGATAAGAAGCAACAACTAAGATTTGTTGTTTAAAGAGCTTATTTATTTGTTGTGAGGTTGTGTGAGGCATGCTCAAGCTTTTTTTTTGTCCATAAATGCTTCAGGCCTCTTTGATTTATCAAGTAAAATTGAGTGAAATATTTTTCTTAAATTCTTCAAGTGAGTTGGTGAGAATATTCTTTAGCCTTAAAAAAAGAACTGAGTGAAAGCTAACCTTTGAGCCTTTAAAAATAATTGTATGCTTGAAAATTGTACTTTTTGTTAAGTTTAGTACAATCATCTCAACATTAGTGTTAGGAACTAGATGTAGGAGCACGTGGATAGCTTCGAACTAATATAAAACTGGTTTACTTCCTTACTCCATATTTATAGTTTTTACGCATTCATTTTATTGTATTGATTGTTCATTTTGGTGAATTAAGTTTATGGTTTAAACTACGTATTCTATTTATCTAGTGTTAATTCAAGAAGCAAAGGAATTAAGCGTTTTACCAATTGATGAACCTATTAGTTCACTTTTAACAGATGAAATGATATTGAAGGACCCAAAAGAAGAAATCGTACCTAAAAAGAGGAACATTTCCTTCAACGCTACGAAAAAGGATAAAAGTGAAAATGAAGTATCATCCTATGGAAGTGAGGAAGAAGAATTTGTTGCACTCATCATAAAGGAGTTAAGAAAGCTTATCTGAAGAAAGGCTCTTATTCGCGAAGGTAAGTACCCTTTTCAAAGTAAATTTTCTACATAATGTGTTTTAAATATGGCAAAAAAAAGCCATGTTAAATCCAATTGCCCACATCTTCAAAAAGATGAAAAGAAGCAAAGAAAAGGAAAGAAGGATTTCAAAAGGAAAGCACTAAAAGCGAGATGGTCCAAGTCAAGTGAATTTAAAAAAGAAGAAGTCACCATTATGTGCTTTAGGGCTCAAAATGAGGTAGGAATTCCTCAGCCAAATGATGAATGTGCAGGTGAGTACACTTATGAGGAATTGTTAGAATTTTTGGAAGACATAGCTAAAAAGAAGAAGAAATTGCACGATAAAAATGTGGAATCCATAAAAATGGCTGATAAGTATGAATTAGAAATTGATAACCTTAGAAAAGACATGAATTCAGTCAACAAAGATAAGGATGGACTTTTGAATGAAAATATAGCCTTAAAAAAACAAGTTGAATCCCTTAAAGAGTCGCTTGAAAAACTCACAACGGGAAAAGAAAAACTAGAAATCTTGTTAAATGTTCAAAAAATGGGAAATGATAAGCATGGCTTATGCTATAGTAATGGAGCACCAACTACAAAAACCATTTTTGTAAACGGAAAGAATTTAGAAGGTGAATGTCCTGAGGTTATTCAAAATCCATAATCAATTAGAACTCAACCTAGGCATCATGCATTCATGTATGTATTAAGACCTATGAAATTTTCTCCTTATAGATTCAATGATACTAAAACCTTCACTCAACCTAGGAAAAAATTTCATCAAAGATTCTAACATTGTTATAAACCATGGAATACACATAGATCTTTCACTCCATTATTTTGCAATTATTGTGAAATACATGGACACATTCGATATTTTTGCTATGATAGTTTAAGAAATTTGAATGTAATTTCAATTGGTTGCGAAAGATACAAAAGTAACACTCAAAGACCCAAAATGATATGGGTACTAAAAGTTCATTAAATTTTTATGTTTGTAGTTACCTTCAAGAATAATCAGAACATACAGCCATTATTGAACCAAGAGAAAAATCGATAAGGAAAAATGACAAGATTAAAATTTAAACATACTCTTCTATTTAAAAAAATTAACAACAATGATAAATTGAGGGTGACAATATGAAATATATACATGATAATTATTTTAGATGAATACTTTGAATGATTTTTTTAATTGTTTCAAAAAATAAAATTCTGGATTTTTTTATTTTCTTTGTGCATTTTTGATAGTTCAATCGACCAAATACTAAACATCAGTCAACCTCCTATTAGTCAACTGATGTTTAAATTGTCAGATTTTTAAATACTCCTCTCCTATTTTTTGTTTCATCTTCTCCTTCCCTATTCTATGTTAAAAACTGCATTGCCACTTCTCCTCTCCATCCTCTCCATTATTCTTGAGCCTTTTTTTAGCCTCTTAAATCATTTTTAAGGGTCCCCAAAGCTTTTGAGACCTTCCTTGAACCTTTTCTTGCCCTAATTTTTCTTTTTTTCCATTATTTTTTTTCTCTGGACCAAAATTTTCTTTCTCTCCTCTGACTTCTTTCTCTAGCCAGGATTTTAGTCACCTAAAAGTTGCTCTTGTGCTCCTAGTATCATGTTAAATCTAAGCCCTATGCTTTTAGCTTTCAATTTCAATTACTTTGGTCAAATCTTGCATGTAGGCATTTCTAGGGTTTATAGAATTGGGGTTTTTGGCTTGAATTGAGAAAATAGCTTATATTAGTTGTAGTTTATTATAATTAGAAGCATAATTAGGTCCTTAGAACATCTAATTGCTTATGCATGACCAATTTGATTTTGACCAAGTTAGTTTTTAAATTTTATGTTTTTGAATTTTTTTATTAAATTAATTTTTTAAAAATTAACCTGTTAAAAACTTAATTAGACTTTAAATTGAGATTATGATTCAATTAATATACTTTATTTGTTGAATTTTATTTTTTTAAAATTTTTAGATTTAAATTTAAGGGTTATTCAATTTTTCTAGATAAATTAAATGATTGACCTTTGAAATTATTAATTAAGATAACTCTTTTAGGATTTTGGTTTAATTAATATACTTTTCTATATCAAATTTATATTTTTCTTCAATTTTAGAAAAATCTATTGGTAATCAAAATTTTCAGTAATTAAATTTGATTTTTTAGGTAATCAAAATTTTCAATAATTTACTTAAATTATTATTTGAGTATGGAGTATTTTAATTATGCTTAGAAAATTTTGTTTGAATAGGTTTAATTAAAATTTTGATAATATCCCTTTCTTATTCTCCTATAGGTTTACTATTTTTATTAATATTTATATTTCAGTCCTACTTGCTTCTTAAGGAAAAATTGCATAACATTCAATCATATAGAATTCTCTATCTTAGAAGTTTGTGTTTAGTCTCTATTTTGGACAGAAAGATATACTCAAGGTTTTGTTTTTAACTATCAACAAAGTGATTTCCCTTGCTTTTTATCTATTCTTAGAGCTTCATTAGGTATCCTTCACTATTCTTAGAGTGTTTCTCCTATTCTCGGCTTGCTTAAAATCTTAGTATGGTTAAGACTCAAGGTGGAAGTACCTGTAGGAGTAGGATATCTCTAATTAGTCAAGAAAATGACTGTTTGGATTTTGATTCTGTTTAGTATTAGTCATAGACCTTTAACAAATTATTTGAGAATCGTGTGATCTATCCTACGTAATTAGATTCCTTTAAGGAAAATGACCTAGTCGAATTCTGTATTGAACAACGGTGGGAATCTCTTCTTGCCCTTTCTTCTGAAATTTGTCTTATTGTTGTCAAGCTCTTTTACTGCAACCTTAAAGAATTTATGGAAAATGAAGACTATATCTTTCTATCCAAAATAGAAAATGTTCCTATTCATCTCTCTCAAGATATAATTAACACCACCTTAGGCATCCCTATTCCTTCTTTGTTTTTCCCATTACAACCATATGTCAAAACATATTGATGCCCCGCTCACCTTAGCAAGGAGAGTCAAGACTATTTTTGGATTAGATAGTGAGGACGTCATCTCTGACAATCCAAAAGATGTGAGAAACATGAGTTCTATCCCTAAATCCCATCACATTTTCGTTATATACAATTTTCTTTCATCAAGAGCTCACTATAATGAAGGGGCCATCACATTCCTTGAGCTTTATTCCTTATCCCTGATATGGAAGATGATTTTAAGTCTTATTCATTTTTTGATAAAAAATCTCTATAGCACATAGGCTTTCAAACTGTTAAGGATAAAATGACTCGACCTTGTCAATGTTAGTAGTGTTCCATTACACCTATTCTTCCTGATGATCCTATTGAGACAACACTAGCTCCAAGCCAAACTCTTACCATGATCTTTGAGGATAAGGGTAAATTTGTTAGTGTTTTGCATGTTCTTGATAATCATGGGTTTGACTTAGATTCCCTTTATAGGAATATCATTGAGAATACTACCTTACTGTGTGAGCATAGTTTTATTTTACAAGAGAATACTTCTTTATTTCGCTAGCTCCTCTCTCGGCTTCCACCTCTACCTCTTACAACCTAAGCTAGAGAAATTCTATTTTAATTGGTTTAAATATGATGTATGTTTCGGTTTTGTTTGAATTAGGTGGGTCTAATTGCTTAAGTTTAGCTTATCTATTTATATTGGTCGATCGAATGGACAAGATAGGTTAACCTAATACCAACCTACGGATAATTGGTCATTCGAACCTTGCCTTAGGTCCACCAAATGTTAAAAGGTATGAAGGATAATATCAGGATCTGATAGATTACACAACGGTCATTCACATTAACTCGTATAACATTATTATTACCATTGGACAAGGACTCTCTTTAACTGGATCAAGTATAAATAGTTGATTTATGTAAGTGATTAATATAAAAGTGGGATACAGTATTGATATTAAGTGGCAATAGAGCTTTTGTGCCCCGAAGGGCTTATTTATTTATTGTGAGTTGGTGTGAGATATACTAAAGCTTCTTTTTTATACATACATCCTTCAAGCCTCTATGATTTATCAAGTAAAATTGAGTGAATTATTTTTCTTGAATTATTCTAGTGAGTTGGTGAGGTTATTCTTCAGCCTTAGAAAAATAATTGAGGGAAAGGTTACCCTTGAGCCTTAAAAGGGATTGTAAGCTTAAAGATTGTACTTTTTGCTAATTTTAGTACAATAATCTCAATAGTAACGTTTGGAACTACATGTAGGAGTAAGTAGATAACTTTGAACTAGTATAAATTCGGTGTACTTCCCTGCTCTATCACTTTATTTTTTACACATTTATTTTTTGTGTTGATTGTTCATTTTGGTGTATTAAGCTTTGGAAATCTGTTTATCTAGTTTTAATTATTTAGGAAAATAATTTTAAAAACTTAATTCACCCCCTAAATGCCAAATTGGCCTATCAATTTCATATTTTAGGGTGTTTATTTCGATAGATTAGAGCTTGAACTCACTCATAACATAAAATTGTCTCTATTTTCTCTATTCCGATTTTAAATTTGATTCTTTCTATCTTAATATACTTCTAAAATTGTAAAATAATTATTTTTTAATTAAATGTCCTAGTGCATGTTTAATTGTTTTCAAATTTTTGGAAGATTATTTCATATTTTTTAAGCTTATTTTTCCAGATGCACCAAAACTATCTCAAATTTCTCTGTTCTTATTTAGACATGAATTTTTTATCTTAATCTATTTATAAAATTATGGAAGAATTGTTTTTTTTTGTTTACTTAAATGTCCTGGAATTTTTTTTAATTTTTTAAAATTATTGGAAGATTATTTCATATATTTTAAGCTATCTTTCTAGATACACCAAAATTGTCTTAGATTTCTTGGCTCTTAATTTAAACATGATTCTTACTATCTTAATCTGCTCCTAAAATTATGAAATAAGTTTTTTTTCTATTTACTTAAGTGTCCTAAAGTTTTTTTAATTTTTTTAATTTGTGAAGATTATTTCATACATTTTAAGCTTCTTTTTACAGATGCATCAAAACTGTCTTTGATTTTTTTTCTTGTTTTAATCTTGATTTTGCTACCTAGATTAGTTTATAAATGTGCAATTTATAATGTTAAGCTTGTTCAAGGTATGAAGATTTTCCAAGTTTTTTTGTTTTCATTTTTAGGCACTTATATTTTCTTTTCATGCTCCAAATTCAAAGGTTACTCAAACTATCCAATTTTGCATACTATAACATTCATTCTTATCTTTGGTCATTCAAATCTGAATTGATTGTTTCTAAACTGATAGTTTCTTTTGTTTACATCCAAATTGTCGTTGACCATTTAGGTGAATTTCCAAAGACTTATTATTTTTTTGGAAGCAATTATATTAATATTTTTCAAAACTGTCCAGATTTGTTTCATTTGATTTTTCAAATTGTCATTCATCATTTATAAAAGTTTTTAGTGCATAAAATCTTTCATACTAAGTTTGTTTAATCTTTCAAGAGTATCACTGATCATTCATATCAATTGTGAAAGCATTACAACCCTTATTTTAATTGAACTGAACACATCTTTAAGTACATTTGATTTCTTATAAAGGGAATTACTAAATTGTTGATTTGGTTAAGTTTGTCAAAGCTCCTCTTTTCCTAGAAAAGATTTACCTTGTAAAGGCTCTTCTTTTCCTTAAAGATTTGTCTTATAAGGGTTACTCTTCACCCTAGAATAAGATTGTATTTTTTATTATTATTTTCAAGTTTTAAGTAAAACAAATAACTAACAAGTAGTTGGAGAGGAGGCGTAGTTTATCTTTAAGTTATTCGAATTTCTTTAAAACTTTGTGCCTTTTTCTTCTCTTTACTCTTTTCTTAGTGATTGTTGTGTAGTTTAGTTATTAGGTCAATTGTTATCAAATTGGCATATACATTTGCATGTCATATTAAATTTAATTGGCTTAGGTTGCAAGTTTTAATTAGTCAAGAAAATTCCAATCACTCAATTCCCGCCCCCCCTAAAAGTGCCTTTAGGGCTTACAAGAACTAATAGAATAAGGTAGTGACTTAACCATAACGTTGTCTTGATTTAGTGAAGATACCGTAGATTAAACATCACTAATCCATCTATTAAATCAT
Organism: Pinacopodium congolense; assembly: GCA_028565735.1. NCBI lineage: Eukaryota > Viridiplantae > Streptophyta > Magnoliopsida > Malpighiales > Erythroxylaceae > Pinacopodium > Pinacopodium congolense. The sequence continues at coordinate 1,641 of JAOXYD010132311.1, read as the reverse complement.
CAATCACCTAAGCATTGACTAATTATTTTGAATTAGGAAATGTAACCTAGAACTCTTTTGCTACTGATTGTAAGTTTTTGGATTAGTTTTCTTGTAGTATTTTTTTTCATTAATCACAAAGCTAAGTGTTCTCTAAATAGTTGTAATTTGATTCACCTAATACTTACATCATATGAACATTCCTCATGGCATCGATACTCAAAATTTTAAAAATTCTCCACTATATTACCTGTTGACCAGTGTACCTGCAAAAGATCGATCATGAATAAATTATGATTTTGTGCGAAAAAAGATAGATCAAATTGAGATTATTTTGTGTATGACTCAGCAACAACAATAGTTATTGTTAACTTTTTTAGGCTTATTTGGAGTTTACTTTTAATTGATTAATTAAATTTCTTTATCAATCAATCAACCACTTTACTAATTGACGAGCTAGATAATAGAGATTGGAATGCAGTTATAATAGCAGTTCTCTTTGATTAAATGCCTGGTTTCACAATTGTTATGTTGCGTAACGATAGGCATACTTACGTCATCGTGAGTTGAGCTATTAGTTATTGTGATTCTTGGTTTATTTTTCATTTAAAACCTAGATATTCCCACAAACCATCAAGTTTGTGGCACCACTGTTACAGACTACAACATTATTAAGTGTTTTTTTTCTCTATTCTTTGTTAGACTAGCTTTGTTTGCTTTGTTTCCATTTTTGCTTGTCTGAGTTTTTGCAATCTTTAAATTTCTACAATTTTTAATTTTGTTTAAAAACTTTGTGTTCCTTATTTTTTTTGTTTCCCTTTCATTTTTCAGGCTATGTGCCTTCCTGTATGGCTAGGAGTCTTCCTATAGAGCTATTCGAACTAGATCTTGAAGTAGAAAGAATATTTATAAGAGGTTAAAGAAAAAAATTGAAAAAGTAGCATCAAGTTTGAGGTCCTAAAGCTACAAATGGACAACTGGGATTGAGAGTTCCTAGAGTTCCATTAACAATGGGAGATCTTTTAAGAACATCTCTTCAAGGAATTGAATCTAGTATCTATGGGTTATAAGTGGAACAAATGGACAACTGGGATCGAGAGTTCCTAGAGCTCCATTAACAATGGGAGATCTCTCAAGAACATCTCTCCAAGGCATTGAATCTAGTATCTATGGGTTATAAGTGGAAAATGTGAGCTTTAAGATCAAACCATGGATAATTTAAAGGCTACAAAATTCAGTGAAATTTGATGGGCTTCCAGATGAAGATCATAATGCACATATGGCCAGCTTTTAAGATATTTGCAACACTTTTAAGCTCAATGGTATATCTGATGAAGCTATTAATTTAAGGCTATGACCTTTAACATTGATGAGCAGAGCCAAGTAATGGATAAAGTCAAATCCACCTAGTTCTTTTACTTCATAGAACCAATTAACTGTAAATTTCCAAACCAAGTATTTCTCTCCTTCTCATTTAGCTAAGTTACGTAATGAAAAAATTATATTTTTGAATAATATGAGTAGGAAAACTTGTAGAAGCCTGGTAGCATTGGAAGGACATGTTATTGAAGTGCCCACATCATCTATTTTACTTGGGCATGCTGATGCAAAACTTTTATGGATGCCTTAACTTCACATGAAACAATTGATATGTGCATCATC
>JAOXYD010132300.1:0-10936 GCA_028565735.1 Pinacopodium congolense | reverse complement strand
AGCATTTGATTAACCAAACATTGGAATGATTATTCTTTGGGAATAGATGGGGAATAGAATAGCTATTCCCCTCAACCAAACATACCATTATTGTTTCATTTGATCCTGAAATGAATATTATTGTTTAGGTTTCGAAATGCCTAATTGGATAACGCATTAACAGCCTAACTTTGACCATGGATCAAAGTCAAACTATATAGACAATGTTTCGTTTTAAGTCATTTGGGTTGACTAATATGTTGTCTTGAGTAACTAATGTGTTAACTAATGTGATGATACAAACTTAACATTTACATTTTTTAAGTTTTTAAAAGCAATAATCGACCACACTTATAAATTCACTAAAATTCTCGTATAGCAATTAAGCTTATAATTATCAAAGTCTAACTTAAACTTCCCTCTTGATCATTGACTAACAAATTAATTTGTTTTTCGAATGCCTTACAAGTACTCTTGTTTAAATGTTCCGCTTACTCTTAACACACAAGTGTTTTTACAAAAAAGAGATAAGAAAAAGATAAGGCAAAGTTAATATTTTATTTAATTATCATAAAATATTAACAAAAAAACTTCAAGTTACTTTCTCCTTGAAATACTCTACAACAAAAACTACCTATTTAAAACTCATACAAGAACTTTTCCTTAAAACCTCTCAATTCTGTCTATGAGATGTTTCTCTCAATTCAGATTATTGAAGATTGAGATCTAATAAGCTATTTAGTGAATTTATCGTTGAATATCAAATAATAAAATTTTAACTACCTAACTATGTAGTAAGGTAAGTCATAGTTGATCCAATAAAGAACTAATTAGTATTTTTAATTATTTATAATATTACGCAAAAGAAAATAAAAATAAAAGAAAAAAATCCATTGGTTTTACAAAATTAAAATAAACAAAAAATAAAACTAACAAAATTAAAGTAATTAAAATGAGAACGCAAAATAACGAGAAATAGATAATAATAATGAAAAGTTGAGTAGAAAATATTTTCGAGATTTATGAACTACATTTGATTATTCAAAACATGCGAATTGTGTTATGCCTAAGATGCTAATTTATAGGAACAAACAAGTTTTAGCTTCCTGTATTCCTTAAATTTAGGTAAATTTAATAAGTTCTAAAAATATCTTTAACTACGCAACAACTTAGAGTAAACTCTCTAGATTTAGTTGCGCAACATCATGAAAAAGTAGGGAATAACTAACTTAGGCCATAATCTCGCAAGCTTTGATCATGTAACCTATAGAGTCAAAATTATAGGCTAAGTTAATTAAGTTTTACATACAAATTTAATTAAACTATTACTATGTGTGAAATTCACTAATTACAATTTCGAATCAAAATTTAAAACCTAGCAATCGAAATAGAAATTACTAATAGGGTGATCAACCCACACAAAATCTCTAATTCTTGATATTAAATCGGAGTTTCAATCTAACCTTAGCATAAAACAAAAAATCCATTCAAAAGCTAATTCAATTCTTATAATGACAACTTATTCATCCTTTTAATATGGTTAAAATCAAGAGAAAACTTACTAAACATAACAAAATTAAAAAAAAAAGAAAGTAAAAGTATAGGAAACATAAAGAAAACAAGATTAATAAGGCTAAAATTAAATATTAAATATTAAACTAACAATATTCAAAGATTAAACAACTATTTAAATAACCTAAAAGAAATTACATAAGAAAATAAAATGAAAATAAGAAAATAGTTGGAAAACCATAAATAAAGGAAAGTATTCGGCACCTAAAGTACTAAATCTAAAGAGCATTATCAACTAAAACATGAAAGAAAGTAAAAACTTGAACTAAGTTAAAGAATAAAGGAGAAATAAAGAGTTGCTTAAGTGGAAGCCAAAAGGTGCAAAAACTGGCTCCTTTAATCCTTATATAGTCATCAATTAAGGTTGGAAATGATTTCGGAGTGAATGGTTAAGTTTTCCTTTTAATTTGTAGTGAAATAATGTTTTCTCGACGCTAAACCAGGTTAATTGTGTCATCAATGACCTCTATAAAACCATCGCTGAAGAACTTAAATATAGACCCTAAACAATAGTTGCTGGGAGTTGAATGAACAGTTTAGCAGATGTAGTTTAAGTTTCTATCTAATATCTTCTTACTCCATTTTATTTTAATTCCTCTTTAAACTTAGTCTTTTTAACCAGAATTTGTGTCTAATGATTAATCGTGCATTTAAACTCAAAATGAATACAAATTAGATACTTATACATGAAAATAGGGGTGAATCTATATCAAATCACATATGAAAATACCATAAATGCACTCTTATCACCATTTATAAGCAATTACAAACTTGGATATAAGCTAAAAGATATGGGTGAACTTGCCTCTATCTTATAATGGATAACATCCCCATCCAGATAGGTACATTCTTAACAATCTTAGTACCTATCCAAACTAACTACATAAGAGAAAATGATGACAAGATCTCATCTTCTTGATGTTTATCCATATGTCTTATCTCTTGAATACTAATAGCATTCTTATTCCCACAAACTTACGCCATATCACTAATGATCCCATAAAAAATGACGACCATGCACACCTATTAGCCATGTTTTATTTGAGCTTACTCAGGGTGCAATCACATCACTCCATGACTAAGCAAAGTCACAATCTGAGCCAAATTTAGTAATCCTCGTAGATTTTTATATCCTTGAACCTCTTTATTGAATTCAAGTGCCTTCATGTAATCTTATAGCATGACCTCATCAATCATCCTTGATTTCACATTCAAATCTTGCATCCTTATTGAAGATTTCCACCAATATGCACTAATGCATGTTGAATCTAACTTACTCTTGAGATCTCATCGACACTTTATACTTTACTCTCCTACAAAGAAGTCTTTGCTTTATTCCCTCATCAGCATGCCCTCTAAATGTCAACTTATGTGCCAAATATTGGTTAAAGGTAACTAACACTTTCTTAAGTATACAATTTTAACTCAAGGGTCTAATAGTCGAGCAATAAGTTATCTTAGTTGAAAATTCACCTGAAAGAATTTTTTTAATCTTTTTTTAAGGTTTAAAAAATGACTTAAATACATTTCAAAATATTCCTCAAAGGTTTTTTGATATATTAAGAGGATTTTCTTTAATACCTTCTTAAAATTCTTCTTAACTATGAGAAAGTATATGTAATATTTCTTAAGTGCAAATGATCATGCAATAACTGAGCTTTTAATTAATTAAAATGACTAAGATAAGGTTACAAGAACTTAAGTTGCATAAATCTTGATGTACTTGATTCATCATTATTCTTGGTTCTTCACTTGAATTGTGTATGCGTTATATTATGCCAATTTTTCTATCCTTTGATTGCTCAATTGATCAAATGTGCTCTGTCTTACTTAATCCTTTTATTAAACTTGAACTCTCACATATTATTATCAATTAAGAAAACATTAGTAGTAATGTATTTTGTTATCATTAAAACTATAGGTTAGAACCTTACTTAATCCAACAAGTGATTTTTGCGTAGTTAAAATTTGTAGGTTTTGAGAAAAAATTTCCAAAGGTTTTGTGAAATAGTTTGAAAAGAGATTTTCCTAGTTTTAAACAAGTTTTTCTCTCTATATTTTCTGAAATCATTTGGGATAATATTTATCTTTTAAGATATTCTTTAAGATATGTGGATAGATGGCATAGTCATAATTATATATAGATGGCATAACCATTCTCATATTTTTAGCTCTAAGGTTATGGATAGATAGGGCGTAGCCATTCTTGTATGTTGATTTAAAGAGATGGGGAGAATGAAACCTAACCTGATAATTTTACAAAGATGAATGATATGGTTTTTCATTCTTCCAAGATTTCTCTTTTTGTGTTTTTAATTAAGATTTTATAAGGCTTTATAGCTTTTTTTTAAGGAAGACTATTGAGGAGATCCTAGATTTTTTAAATCTTGAAATCATGATTACGATTGTAAAAAATTCATGGGTTAAGAAATCGAGAACAAAATTTGTTTCATCCTAAAAAAATAAATATTAAAACAAAAACACTTAAAATTGGATTGCACTTAAAAGAAATTTATTTTAAAGCAATTTTTTGAACATTTGTTACGTTAGTTAGGTGACTTTAAAATGACGGGTGATTTTGAAATGATTTTACTTTAAAAACCAACAGACTTTTAAGTCAAGTGCATCTATCGCAAAAGTAATAAAGTGGAATAATATTTCAGACTTCGAGTGTCGAACCCATGGGGATAAAGTTACTTAATTACTAGGCTAATCGAATTACAATTATTTAGGAAAATTCTAGAAATTTTGATTAAAAATTGGAAAAGGCTTAAAATTGACTACTTTGGCTTAAACACTTTTAAAACGATTTTGATTGCTTCTAAAAAATTCTAAAAATTACCAAATGTGTAAATTAGCTATGGATGAGATAATTGATTATTAAATTGAGTTTTAAATCAAGTTTAAAGTCTGATTAAAGTTCTTCACAAAATCTAAACAAAGCTATGGTTAAGACTTCGCTTTTCTTTCATTTAATCTTGTCTAAAGTTTGGTTATACTTTAAAATCAAGTAAATGAGCATTAATTTCAAGAAGGTTAGTTCTTGAAAATTAATTCCAAAATTCCAATTTTCACAAAAAATACAGGTTTGATCATGCAAGGATTAATTTATGTTGCTTATTGATTTTTCAAACAATTAAAGATGATTTCTCATGCTTAAACTATCTTAAACACTATTCTTAAGTGGCCAGCTTAAAATTGGTTCTTGCAGACCTTCAATAAGCAAAATACAGACATTTAAACATGCATATAAATTCTTTCAAATCATTAAAACATCAATCCATAGCAACGAAAATGATTAGCCACACATTTGAATCAAAACATACAAGATATGCATTTTACACCACATACTTAGATAGATCTACAAATATGAGCTGAATAAAGTAGTTTAGAAGTTACAAAATGTGTTTAGAAACCTTCTGGACAAGTTTTGAACTCCTTAACTTGATCTGTACATCAATACAGCTTCTGAATCCACAATATCTAGCAAGAAAATCAAAGAACATTCAAGGATATGCACATAAGAATATGAACTTTGATTAATCTGAAAAAGAGGAGAATATAATGAATAATCTGAGTTAGAAAACCCCCTATGATGGTTTAGAAAATCAGATATATGTATTAGGTTTAATCTCCAACAACACAACAACTCAAAATGCAATCAAAAACTCGAATTACAAGTGTTTGAAGTTTAAACTATCAAATAGAAAAATAAGAGAGAAGCAAGAGCTTCTCTTTCTAGTTTGATCTAAATCTCCCTAGCTCTCTGTGTGTTTTCATTGTTTTCTTGGCTCTATGAAGGCAAACTGGACCTCCCACATGTACAAGCAGACAATGGAATCAATTAGAATCAAGCCCGGTTTGAAATCCTGAAGATTTGGAGCTGAAATTGTTGACTTTTTGTACAACAGCACCCCACCGTCCTACAACAGCACCCTTTTAAGGTGCTGTTTTAGGTCGAATGTTGGACCCTACAAGGGCCCCATGTTCTTCAGTCAATGTCACCCTCGCAGGGTGCGGTTAATGGGCATAAAAAAGAGGTTTTCTTGATTTGTTTTGCTCCATTCTTCATCATTAAGCTCCATTCTTCAAATCAAACATAATAAGACATTAATTTAGCAATTAAGCACTAAATTAGAGATCATAATTCAATAAATTAACCATTAAAACTATATCAATTTGACCCTATAAATCATCCTTCATCCTTTTAATACCTTCAAAACCTTAGGAAATTAGTCACACATACTTAAATTAATCAAAATAGAAAGCAAACAAAAATAACCCATACTTAATCAAATGAAATCAATGATTGAAAAATTTAATAAAATTAATGAAAATAAAGATTTAATACTTAATCTATTGAAAACTCAAGCTTTTTACACTAATAATTAACTAAACATAGCCCAATTCAAAAAACCCAAACTAAATACATTAAAAATAGAAATTTTAGTGCACAAAATCAAAACAGAAACTAAAATTAAACAATTTACAACCTAATGAAATGCATAAAACTCAACTACCAAGTTTAAACTAACAAAAAACATCAAGAATATATAAAAACCCATAAAATAAATCACCACATAATCAAATAATTAGCAAGGGCAGACCTAATACAATAAGAACCTAAGCTTAAGCTATTGAAATTAGGACGGGAAATTGAGAACAAAACAATCTATTCATATATAATCAAAATTCCTTACAATATTTAAGACATTAAACCCTAAAAGCCAACAAACAAGCAACTAAACGATAATAGAAATGCTAACATAACTTGAAATAAACCAACTAAAATTAAAAAATTGTAAATAAACGTTAACATAACTTGAAATACTTAAATTAAGAGATGAGAAATGAAATATTATCTAAATCTAACCCATAACATAAAGAACGTTGAGAAATGTTAACAAAATGAGAAGAAAGCCTAAGAAAATTTCTAATGATACCTTTATTGGGGCTTTAAATACCCTTTTCAGTTAAGGTAAAAATCATGCTTTGAGCAAAGATGGATTTGTCCTTTTTTCTTTCTTGTGTACTATACACTTAACAGTACTATTTAGGGTTAAGAGGACCTTGGTCCAAATGCTGATTAGGTCTACTGTAGCTGACTTTATTACTCCTTTTTTGCTCTAATTTCTTCCAAAATATAAGGCTTAGATCCATAATTTGTGTCAAGTTATTAAACTGGATATTCAATTAATAACATAAATTGAGCACTTTTAAAACAAAAATAAGGATGAATTCAAGAGAAATGACATACCAAAACTTAAGAAAATTCATTGCTATCAAATTCCCCTACAATTGAACCATTTCTTGTCTTTAAGTAATGATTTAAGCATTATATTCAAAATAATCTTAATCCAACATCTCAAGCTAATTGAGTACAAATAAAAACTAATCAATGCTTTTAATCTAGTTCACAAATTTCAATTCTTTCATGGTAAATACTTAGTTAATCACATTCAAATCACACAAAGTCAGTAAAAAGAAACCCTATATACATAATACCAATTTTCAAAGCCATTTCATGTAGTGAATGATATAAATAAAGTTAAGAATGTTTAGAACACAAAAAAAAATTTGCAAATTTAAAGCATTTTATAGGAGAACACCTAATTTTGTTATGCGAAATCAAACATTTTATCATGAATGATTTCGATTACTCAACTAGGATATCATTTTTAAGCTTGTTTTAGATGTCATCTAACTTTTTATGCGAGCTGAACATTTTATCATGAAAAATCTTGATTATTTGATTAGATCACACTCTGAAATTACTACTAGCACCCCTTATAAAATTGGATACTTTAATGGATTCGAATACAGTGGAGGGAAAACATGCTCACTCATTTATTAAAAACACTCCTTTTTCCCCTTTCTTTTGATTTCAATTTAAAAACAACATCCAATTCCAAATTCATATGACAAATCATATAAAATGATCTCAAGCTTTTACAATCGTACAAAAGGGGTTACTAAACACATGTAAGTACTCAGAAGAAAAACAAAAACAAAAATGAAGGGTTAGAAATAATTTAATAATTGGTCATTAATCACCAAACTAAAAGCATCATTTGTATTCAAATACTGAAATTAATCATCAACTAAAGATCAAGATAATTTTAAGATAATGCATTCAAATTATAACCATTGGACTCATAACAACTCAAGTGTAGAACATTCTAAACTTACCCTACCCCCACACTTAAAATGGACATTATCCCCAATGTCTTAAAAACAATTAAAACACTTAGACATGAGGATAAAAGTACTCCCTTAGATCTAGGAGGCCATGTGAACCTTGAAAGAAAAATTAGAGTTTCGTTCTTGTCTTCCTATAACCAAAACAAACAAAAAGAAAAAGAAGCACTCAAATGAAAATGAACAAAAACTCAAGTAGAAAAGACATAAAAACTGAAGGATATGGTTGGGGTGCCTCCCATAAAATGCTTATTTAAGGTCACTAGCGCTACCTTTTGGCGTTCATGTCTTGACCCGTGTCTAAAGGAACCACAAATAACATATGTGAATGGCATGAATGAGTGAATGATCCTGCTACATCTACCCTTGAAACTAACTCGTACCCAGCTTGATATTACTTATCCTTGGAGGTTTTGAACTTGGTAACTTGTCCATCACACTCCATCATTAACTCCTCCTTATTGACATCAATAATGACACGAACTGTCTTCATAAATGGTCTTCCTAAGAGAATGAAATACTCTTCATCTTACATATCCATTACATAGAAGTTTGTAGGGAATACAAGATTTTGAACCTACACTAAGACATCCTTCAAGATCCTCTAGAGTAAACATTAAATCAAAAATCTAACACTAAAAACACGAGAACCTTTCAAAGAATCGAACTTAAGAGCTTGAAAAATAGATAATGACATTACATTAATTGAAGCTCTTAAGTGAAACATGCACTGATTATACCTAGTGTTATTTATTATACAAGGAATAGAGAAGATACCAAGATCGGTGTGTTTAGGTAAAAGCCTTTTAAGTATAACTATTGATACTTCTACCCCTACACTTGCCTTTGCTTCATCCTCCTTCTTCTTCTGCATGCTTCATTCCTTCAAAAACTTCTCAGTTGCTTTTAGTTGAGGTCTAATCACCTCTGCCTCATGAAAAATACCATTGATAGCTTTCTCCTTCTCCTTAAGCTTCTTCTTTTCTAACTCCTTCTTCTCTAGCTTTCTCAAGATGTGAATTTCTTAAAATAAATTATTTGGATATGTTATGCTATGATTTTAATGCATTTTCTTGTGAATATGGTTATGATTTGATGTATATATGCTCTAATTTGATGTTAAAGTATTTAATTATGTTATGGATTGATGTACATTGCAGATTGAAGCTTGAATGGTGAGAAATCTTGAGAAAATCTACTAAAAACTATAGAATATGAGTCAAATGGGAAGTGAGCTATACTGCCATTTAACTACCAAAAATTGTCATTTTGTTTAATCTTGAGACCTAAATAGTAGTACTATAACGACACCATTTAACTCCCTTTCAAGCACTATTTAAGTACTTGTCGAGCTCTTTTTAGCTGGCTTGCCTCCTAAATGGGTACAAGGTGCTTCGCTTCCTTCCAACTTGTAGTTGACATACATATGAAGTTTTAGAGACTAAATTCGCTAAATAGTTTTCCATACTTAGGTGGCTTACATCAGATTTAGCTTATGTTTTCTCTTTTCTTCCCTTAGGTAAGATTTTCTCTTCTGTTTTATTTTCCAAATTTTTTCATTGTAATTTCAGGTTTTTTTAAGGAATTCCAGGAATTTATTAAGATGATTAAAGCATGTGTATTACTTTAGAGCATAATTTGGTGCAATCTAAACCTTTTAATTCACTTATTTCATTCTCTTTGTTCATATATATTTAAGAACATGTTGTTATAGATTGAATCCAATTTTTCTTGGTAATATATGATGTTTTAATATGATTTCTTAAAAGGAGATGTTGTGAAATGGATTGATTGAGTTCTTAACACATATTTGGATGGTAATCTTTGATTATTTGAGTTCTTAAATTTTATTTTAAGTTGGCCACTATAAGATAAAGATAAAAGATGATACTTATTTCATTAGAAAAATTAGTAAACAACATTATTTTAATCAATACACGGCCCTTGATTGATTAATCATGAGGATACTAGATTCAAAACATGCCATTTTAGGATTATGATTTCTTAAACTTCAACCCTAGTTCCTATAGCTATAGGTGGATTTTGGAACCCGTCATAAGCTACCAGATAATAAAATTACCTAACCTACCTAATTAAGTAGTTAGCGCAAGTCAGGATCAATCCCATAGAGAGTTAGGGTGAATTGCTATCTCTAATATTTCCTAAAAGGAAAAAGAAAAGAAAACCCCTAGAAGCGAAAACATTAAAACTAAACATTAAAGATAGTTAATGAAATAGAGATAAACAAAACAAACAAACAAGAAATATGAAAGTAGCATGGAAGATAAATTAGGGATTCTAGACTTACAATTGATCCTCGAAATAGATAACTTACGATTGGTCTAAGACTCTAGTGTATAGGTTCGAACAAGCTCTCAAACCTTTAGTTCAGGCAATTTCAGATAGGTACTATATGATAGAAAACATATGCCTAACCACGAGGCAACCTAGAATAAGCTCTCTAGATTTAATAAGGCGATAGCATTAACAAACTAAGGAATGATTAGCCTAAGCAACAATATCGCAAGCTCGGATTGTGTAATTTAAAGAATTGAAATTCTAGGCTAAGTTGATTAAGTTTACTGACAAATTCAATTAGCCTATTGCTACGTATAGGAATCACTAGGACAATTACGTATCACAAGTTCATTCCTAGCAATAGAATTAGAAATTAAACCTATGATGACTAATCCTAATAATTAATCTTTAATTCATGTCATTTATAAGGAATTCCCATTAAACCTTTACCTAAATCACAATGCTCAATCAATTCCTAATCAATTCTCACAATTATTTATCTAAAATCCCATTAATATCTTCTAACCCTAAACTAAACTAACTAAACATAATTAAATTAAGCAAAAAAAAATTAAATAAACACAAAACATAATTTATTAAAAGAAACTAAGGGCTGGAAAACTAAAATCACCAAAGTAAAATCAATACTTAAACTAACATAAACACATATTAACTAAACTATTACTTAATGAACCAAAACATAATTAAACTAAACTTAAATGAAAACTCTAAAGCAAAACTCCAACAATTATTAATTAAATAAAAGCTAAAATTAAATGAATTAAAACTTAAGAACAAGTATAAATTTTTAGTTGCCAAGCATTAATGAACTAAGGACCCTCAGAATAAACAAAACTCCATGGAATAACACTTCATCCAATCTGATTTT
>JAOXYD010132289.1:0-10936 GCA_028565735.1 Pinacopodium congolense | reverse complement strand
TCCCTAATCACGAGGCAACTTATAATAAACTCTCTAGATTTTACGACGTGACAACATTAATAACTAGAGAATGACTAGCATAAGACACAATCTCACAAGCTCGGATTGTATAAATAGAGAATTAGAATTATAGGCTATGTTAATTAAGTTCACCGAAAAATTCAATTAGTCTATTATTACCTATGGAAATCACTAGGACTATTGCCTATCATAAGTTCATTCCTAAAAATAGAATTAGAAATTAAACCTAAGACGGTCAATCTTAAGAATTAATCTTTAATTCATGTAATTTATATGGAATTCCAATTCAACTTTTACCTAAATCACAATCTTTAATCAATTCTCACAATTATTAAGCTAAAATTTCATTAATATCCACCAATCCAAAATTAAACTAGCTAAACATAATTAAATTAAGAAAAAAAATTTAAATTAACACTAAAAATAATTAATTAAAAGAAAACAAAAGCTAAAAAATTAAGAAAAATAAAAGAAAAACAAAATTTGACTTTTAAATTAACATAAACACACATAACTTAAAATATTATTTACTTAACTAAAACTTAATTACTAAAACTTAAAAAATTAAAACTTAAAACCTCAGAACATGCATATAAACTAATTACTAAACATAAATGAAGTAAATACTAAATGGATAATTGAAACTATATGGAATAAAACCTTAAACAATTTAATACTTAATCAAAAATAAATCTAGAATTTTCATTCATACTTGAAAGTAAACAATGTTTAAAACTTGGATCAGAAAATTAAAAGAAAAAATAAATTAACTAAACAATAATCGAAATTCGGACAGTGAACGAATAAACAAAATAATGTTGCTAAATAACAAAACAAAATAATGTTGCAAACCAGAAGCTACATGTGGGTTTAAGTCCAAAGCTTTTAGGTGAATTAATTGAAATTAAAGTCCATTGCAGCTGACTCCTCTCCTGTCTTTGTGCAGCGCTGACTCTTCTCACATAGCAGCTCAAAGTAGCGTCTCTTGTTGCAGCTCTGGTGTGCGTCCTTGGTGTAGTGTCTAATGTAGTGCTCCAAGCCAACTCCCAGCTCAAGCCACACGTCCCTGCCACTCGCCCACTGTCTCTTGCCTGTTTGCTAGCAGCCACTTCAGTAGCTCGCCACTTCCCAAGCCAAGATGCCCCAAGCCGAGACAGTAGCTCCTCCAACCGCCACTCTCTAGTAGCTTTCCATGCCACACCTCCAAGTGTCCAACTCTCCCCACGTGTTCCACTCAGACACAAGACTCATCCCAGCCTCCACTCTCTCAGATAACTGCCAGCCCACCACTGCCTATTTTTCACGCCACACGTCAAGCACGCTCCAGCCAAGGAGATGTAGCCACAAGACCACCAGCTGCACCTCTAGACGCTTCCTGACTCATTCCTAGGGATTCGCGTATAATTGCAAATTAAATCCCCTCTATGCTCGTCCCATGTTCTAAATACTATTTTTGGATTTTGCTCAAATTGCTTTAAATTCTTCATGCTTTAATCTAAAATTTATGTTAAAGTAATAAACCTGTCATTAAATACAATATAATACAAATTAAAATTTTAATCAATAAAGTAAGATTGAAATAACATTAAAAAGCATATGAAAATTTAATAAATTTCAATCTTATTAACATTAAAAAATGTCATTTTCAAATTCTCTACCATGACCCCTTCTAATGGATGTAATAGATAAGGACTTTTCATTTTGAATTTTCTTTGTAAAACTAACAAAAGATTTAAAACACTTATCTTTCTAACTTAAGAATAAAACCCAAGTAAAATGACTGAAATCATCAACAATAACAAATGCATATTATTTTCCTCCTAAATTAGCTACTCTAGTAGGACTAACTAAATCCATATGAAGTAGTTTAAGGGGTTTAGAAAACATTACCAATTTCTTGTTTTGAAAAGAGCTTCTTACTTGTTTTCCTATTTGACATACTCTACAAATTTTGTCTTTTTTTATATTTTATAGTTGGAGGTCCTCTAACAAGTTGTTTCAAATTGAGCTTTGAGAGAAGATCCAAACTTGTATGTCCAGTTGTCAATGCCAAATCCAAGCTCATTCACTCAAGGAAATTAAACACTTATCTTCAAGATTAGTAACACAATATAGATCAACAATGTAAATATCTCCTTTTTGTTTTCCAAAGAACACAATATTATCGTTATCTATCATAGAGACAACATACTTATCTCTTATAAAACTAGCCTTATAGTTCTTATTACATAATTGACTGACACTCAATAAGTTATGTTTCAAGTCTTCAACAAGTTAAACATTATCAATTAAAGGATAGTTACCTTTACCTACTTTTCTAATGCCAATTACCTTACCCTTGGCATTGTCCCTAAAAGTGATGAATCCTTCATCCTTGCTCTTGAAAGTGATAAACTGTGAGGGGTTCCCAGTCATATGTCATAAGCAACTACTGTTTACATATCATTTGTTTCTTCTCTTGTCTTATAAGACAAATAAAAACAATTTTAGGTACTCATTTTATCTAGGGTCCTTCGATGTTAATATACCTAACTCATACCTTTTTAAACTATAAACTTGAATAAAAATTAGATAGACAAAAATTACAAATAGAAGTTAGAAAAGCTATCACAAGTTTGAATGTATGGCTAAAGATTTAACACATATAACTAAAAAATACATACAATTAAAACACAAGTCAATAGAGAAAAACGAGAATTTTGACTTATCGATTGATCCTGTCTATCGGTCGACCGAACTATCTTAGATCGACCGATGTTAGTGGTTCAGTCGACTGAACCTATGAGTAAAGTGACACTAAACTTCAGTAGGATGGAAAAATAAAAATAAATAGAAAACATAATTTAGGAAAAAGTTATCTAATTTTTGGAATCCATATTATTTTTCTTTTCTGAAAATTGTAGTTTTTATAACTTTTAGAGAAATCATTTAGACGATAAAAAAAAAGAAATATGTCCATGCCGTTGACAATATGAACAAAATATAGAAGTATAGATTCTTGGTCTAAACATATTATAAACTTTATGAAAATACTGTCTAGGTTGCACATATGATTTTCTATAATTCATTTTCCTTTGAAACAATTTTTTAGGCTTTTGAGTGTATAAGAATACATAATGTCTAGATTGAGGTTTACTAGATACATTATAAGCAATTTTTTATTCACTTTCATCCTCTAGATTTTTCCCTTTAACAATGGTGGTTTTATTGGTAGAAGATTCGTTATTATATCTTAAGCCATATTTATCATTTCCATATTTTTTAATGCTTAATAATGTCTATAATTTTCCTTTTCCTTTGTTCAATTTTTCTAGAGAATCTTGAAGGGACTCGATTTCTTTCTTGTAAGGATCTTATTTTGGTTAACAAGTTCATCATTGTCTTTATTGATCAAAATTATGTCTTTTCTAAGACTCTCATTTTCCGTTTTGCATGCATCCAACTCATCTAACATACTTTTATTTTTGTCATGCAATTCCTTATTTTTCTTGGTTAGTTCTTCTATATGTTCTAACACTTCATCACATGAATGCCCATATTCATTTTCATTAGGAGAAGAACATACCTAATTGTGTGCCATAAAAAACATGTTGGCCACTTCTTCTTCTTTGGTATAGCTAGATTCAAACCACATGGCTTTAGTGCTTTCTTTTTCTTCGATGTATCTTTCTTCCATGCCTTCTTTTCTTTCTTCTTGTATTTTTCTTTCACTTCTTATAGTTCTGGGTATTGTGATCTGAAGTGTCCTTTTTCACCACATTCATAACACGTTATGTTAGAAAATTTATTTTTAGAAATTAGCGTACCTTTTCGATGTGTTGAGGTAATTCTCATGAACTTCTTTAGTCTTCTCGTGATAAATGTGAGTTCTTCATTCTTGCTCTCAAGCGATGATTCTTCATTATTGCTTTCTTCTCTTTTAGATGCTTTGAAAGCCACATTTTTCTTCTTTGGTGTCTTTTGTTCTTCTTGGATATTTTTCATCCTCATTTCATACATCAACAGTGACCTAATAAATGCATCGATGGGAAGTGCGTTGAGATCCTTGACCTCTTGTATCGCTGTTACCTTCATTTCCCATGTTTTTGGTAGTGACATCAAGATTTTCCTAACAAGCTCAACATTAGAATAGGTCTTACCTAGACCTTTTAGTGCACTTATAATATTGTTCAATCGTTCATACATAGCGGAATAGTTTCATCATGAATCATTCTAAACATTTCATAATCACAAGTAAGCATGCTAATTTTAGTCTCCTTGACTTGATTCGTACCATTATGAGTGATTTCCAAAGTATGCCATATATCATATGTAGTTTCACACATTGAAATTCTATTGTACTCTTCCATACTTAAATCACAATACAAAATATGCATGGCCTTATAGTTCAAAGAAATATATCTTTTTTCTTCTATGTTCCATTCATTTTCTTTCTTTTAAACATCCTCATTACCTATGAGTTTGGTAGGCATAGAAAATGGTTTAATTACCATCATCCATAAATCGATATTTTTTCCCATTAAGTAGCACCTCATCCTATTCTTCCAATACATGTAATTGTTACCAGCGAAAAAAGGTGTTCTATAGGGTTATGCCCATTTAAACTATATGAAGAGCCTATGGAGTTTATAAAGTGTGCCATTTGATCTTTCCTCACAAATTCATTGGAATTTAAGCTCTACTTGAGACCTACGCTCTGATGCCAATTGTTGGTCTTAAATGGCACCTAAGAAGGGGCTTATTAGGTTCTAAAAAATTTAAGTAAGAAACACATAAAAAATTCAGTAAAATTTGTAGAAGATAAAATAAATATGAAATAAATAAGATGGAATGAAACTTGCACTTTATTGAAGATGAAATAAATAATGTAAATATAAACTTCACTTACAACCTCATTTTAGGTTTAAGGATAACCCGCTCTACTTTTCCAAAGGCTTAAGTATAACCTTTTGACAAATTCCTTTTTGTAGGTTCAAGAATAACCTCTTAACTCTCTTTTTAAAGGATTAAGAATAACCTTATAAAATCAAACACACGAATAGGCTTTATCTTACACAGTATAAAAAACTTAAACTCAGATAAGAACTCGTTCTCAACACTTATGTCTTCAAGACTTTGCTTAATTCTTTATTTATAGTGTAAGAATGGATTAATTTAGCCATTAGCTAATTAACTCTTTTGTATCGTTGGATAAATCTTTTGACCATTGTGCAATATGATCGTTCTTTCTGCTAGTAATCTTCTTCATTCAATCAACTGATATGCATTTTTGGTTGACCAGTCTTCATTGTTTTCCTTCCTTCGGTCGGTTGGTCGCTTCTATCGATCGACTGATCTTCTAAAAGTGTACATTCGGTTAGACGATTCCATGGTTTGGTCGACTGATGTTCATTCAGTCAGCTGATACTCTCTTCAGTAGATGTATTCGGTTGATTAGCCTCTTCAATTTCTACATTCAGTCAGCTGATCCTTAGCATTCGGTCAACTGATCTTTTCTCATTTGAGACAATCAAACTCTATTAACATTCTTCTTACGTAGACATTCATACCTGTCCTTATACACACTTAAACAAAAATATCAGTAGAAAAGTTGTTTTGTCATCATCAAAATAAGGTGGAACCTTATTTGGTTTAACATATAGTTATCCTTTACCTCATCTGAGATGGAACTTGAGTGAAGGTTAATCATTTATATCTTCAATATATTCAATTAGGAATGGTGAAAATGGCCAACCTTTTATAGCTTCTTTGAAAATAAGTGTTATAAAATCAATGTACATGATAGTATCAGTTGTATGTTCTGGCGACCCAATCTTCATCTGAACACCACCAGTATTAATAGGTAAATCCCCCACTACCTTTCCGTTTAAATTTGAATTCATCATCTCTTTATTCACATGATTATTTGAACTAGTTCCCAATTCAATTCCTGTTGAACCTTTTAGAAACTTCTTTATCATCAATTCCTTATTCTACAAATAAATCCACTTCACCTTCTACCTACTTTTTATCTTGTCCTTTCTTTCAAGCCACTAACAACATTGTAAACCATTACACTTTCAATTTCTTGCACTTGTATACCATTATTTTGAATCTTTTTCATATAATTTGTATTAATTTCTTCAATTATAGGATAAGAAGGATATAGGTTTCCTACAAAAATACCTTTTCCCCTTTTCATTTTAGGAACTTTTTGATCATTTGGTAGCCTACCATTCAACTCAGTTGTTTTCTTTTGGAATAACTACAAAATAAATATTTTCAATTCTTGTACTCTTCTTTCTTGATGCAGCCCAACCTCCTTTAATTTGTTACACATGTTTTCTTCCACCTACCTCCATTTTTTTGTTTTATTTTCTTTGCCCATCATTGCTTTTGCCATTAATGCTTTCCCTGGTTCATAACTGCTCTGATACTAATTTGATACAAGTATTTTGTATTTCTTTCAAATTACAAAAACAAATGAAGTAGAATAGAAATTAAAAGAGAATAGGGAAAGATGAGATGAGAGAAATAGAAACAACAATTAAGAATTAATTAAGAACTAGAAAGAGAAATGAGAAGGGAATTATAACTAGAAATAGAGGTATTAGAGAGATAAACAAAATGCTCAAATTGTTGTTTGTCGATTTCTCATCCAACCTACAACATTTTATTTACATTTGAGCTCTTTTTGCCTACATACGCATATGACTACTATTACATCTGACTAATGAGCCTTACGACATCATTTCTTACTTCTAAGACTCCTCCTTCATTCTTCTATGCTCACTCACCCTTGTATTCCATCACTAGCTCATGCTTTAGTTATCTTCATCCGTTACTTCTAATTTCTGTCTATATAAAAAAAACATAGAAATTCAAATGCACATAAAAACTAATGAAAATATAGAAAAACGAAAATAGAAAATGAAAACGGAAAGTCGAATCAAATGGGACCTTTTTTTTTCTATTTTTATGTCATTTTAATATAATCCTTAAAGATTAATATTAACTTTTAATATAATAAAATCTTAGTTTAGTTTAATAATAAAAATATTTTTATTAATTATAGAATATAAAAATAGTTATGAATGTTATTGAACGATGATATTTATGCTTCAATATTACATAACAAAAGTGTAATTTAAAATATAAATTATAATTAACTCATTCTAATTATATAATTGAATATGCTCAACATAGATATTTTAAATGTTGATTATAAAATATATATACAAATAATTTACATAATAAAAAAATTTACAAATTTATTTATATAATGGGAATTAAATTTAAAATAAAAATTAGAATTAGATATATTAGGACACTTTTTAATGTTTTTTTTTAATTTCAATCCCCCCCTTTTTTTTTTAAAATATCATTAGTATCTCTATAATATTATTTATCTATCATAAAGATCTTTTTGTCATATTTTGTCAATTTCTTACCCATTCCTAAATCCAAAGCAATGTCATATGATAGATAAGAGGAGTATGATAGTTTAATAATACAATATTGTTAGTTGAAGAACTTTTTGCTTATTTTTCAAAACATTTGAATATAAAAATAAGCATTATGAAAAAAAAAATAAAGATTTGAACTCAAGTGGCCTAAAAAAGTGAAACACTTGGACTTACATAAATATTATATAAAAAAATTCCTTCTTTGAAATAAGAGTAATACTTTCCACCATAAAAATTTTAAAAAAAGTTCTAGAGGGTTTTAGATTTCTAGACTAGATGCCAAAAAAGCAAGCTATGTTCTTGACTGGACTTCTAGAAACTGAGGAAATTGAGTAAGTTCTAAGGTCACTCAATACAGATAAGGCTTTAGGCTTCAATGGATTCAATGTTTCATCTTTTAGTTCTCTTATCAAGAATTGTAGGATTTTGTCATCACTACTATCTAGGAGTTCTTTACAATTGGACAGTTGCTTAAGGAAATAAATAAAACATACATATATTCAATTCCTAAGCTTCCTAATCTTATAGAATTGAAAGATTTTAAGCCCATCCCATGTTGCAACACTATATACAAGATTATTTCCAAAATCTTGGCCACAATAATGAAATAGGACTTGAGTTCCTTAGTGAGTGCTACATAATCTGCATTCATACAAGGAAGAAACATTAGTAATAACATTTTAATGGCTTAAGAACTTTTCAAGGATTTTTATAAGAAGAGGATTTTTAAGAATCATTATATGAAAATTGATTACCAGAGAGCATTTGACTCAGTTAATTAGAGATTTATTGAGGACATCTGAACTAGTTTTGGATTTCCAAAAATTTTCATTAGATGGATTGTGCAATGTATATCATTAGTCACTTTCAGCATCTTAGTTAATGGTGAACCTACAAAAATATTTTATATAAAGAAGGGGTTGGAAGGGGCGTTCTCTTTCCCCTCACATTTTCACTCCTTGCAATAATATCTAATATAGCCTTATTAATCAAAATATTAAGGCTAATTCAAAGTTTACTTACCAAAGTAAATGTAGGATGCTTGGCATTCCTAATATGGCTTTTACAAATAATTTCATGTTATTTTCTGTTAACAAAAAATTTGTTAAAGTTACGTTAGGCTCATTGTACACCTTCTTAAAATTAATATAGAAAAGAGTTTCATTATAATCTCAACAACTATAAAAAATAATGCAAGGGAGCTATTTAAGCTCATTAGCATGAAAATTAATCCCCTCTCCATCAAATGTTTGGGACTACCAATCATCTCTTAAAAAAAGGGTTCATATAGAAACACTAAAGTACTGCTTGATAAGATCCTACATAAAATTGGTAGTAAGCGTAATAAAAGCTTATCATTTGCAAGCAGAATATAACTCATCATATCAAACCCCAATAGTAAGCATGTTTATTGGACCTCACATATCGTATTGCCAAAAAAGTCAATTAACTCTATAGAGAAGTTAATGAAAAATTTCTTATAAAGTGGGGATAATAGACCAAAGAAAAGTCAAGAAAAAAGCCATTTGTATATGAAAAGAAGACGGAGGACTAAGGATTAACTCTATCTACACAAGTTATAGAATTAATTTAACTAAAAGAATAAGGATATTAGTCACAGACAAAGTGGCATTGTAGTTGAGATGAATCCATATTTACTTCCTAAAAGATATAAGCTTGTTGGAAATTTAAAGAAAGAAAGATATCTCCTAGTCATTGTAGCAAATGTTAAGGTTAAGGACAAACACAATACAGTCTTTAGTCACAAAGTGGGAAATGGTGATGACATATCTTTATGGTGTGATAACTGGTCTAAAGTAGGCCCTTTGCATTTGGTACCTAATATCTTCTACTTAAGGCATTTTGTCCCTTAAAAGCTAAAGTAATGTTGTTATTTAAGAATAGGGATAAAAAATGCAATTATGGATGTGCCATAAAACTTGGATAACATATTGGGATATCTCCCTAAATTTAATAAGGAAGATCAGTTTATTTGGACTAAGCATTATTTTGGAATTTTCAACAATAATTGATGCATATCTTTATTTTATTTATCCTCTTTAAAAGTACAATGGAACATATGCTTTGTTTTAAGCATAACTGTCAAAGGCCTCGTTCATTCTATGTATTGTAACAAAAATTAAGAGGTATACATGACAATGGCACAATCTGTTGTTTATACAATGCGGGGGTTGAAAAAATAGAACCTTTGTTCTTTTATTACATCCACATTTCACAGATGTGGAAAGATTTCTTGTTTCTTTGAAACCGCTTTTGTAACAGACAACAATGGAACAACATAGTCACGTGGCCATACTATCCTCATCATCTTTCCAAAGATGATTATTTAACTTTCAAGATAGGCTTTAGTAGCTATATATATATTCTATATATGAAGGGAGAAATGATAGGTTATTTAGGAAAGCAAGCAAGAAAAACTATAAGTTCTCTCTAATTACTTTTTCATGGATTAGATAAATATTATGAATTTATTTAGATGAGTTGCAAATCTTTAGTTTAATGAGAAGTAGTGATCCTTTAATGGTATTTGGGAGGGGATAAATTCGGTACTCTAAAATTTCTAAGTATTTTTAACACCTAAAACTAGCTTATTAATAAAAATGTGAAAATTTAACAATTTAACAAACAATATAGAATATGAATTGAAATTATACAAATGTGAAAGTAAAAGAGAGAGGGTAAGAGGGGACTAAATGGATTTATAGTGGTTTGATGTTTAACTCCATACCTATATTTTCTCTCTAACACCTTGTTAGGAATTTTATTATCAATAATGTCAATTGTACAACAATTCCTCCCTTTTTCAAAGGTTATAAGGTAATCTTTACAATTTCTTAATTTACAAAATAATGCTCCCTTAAAAATACAATTAAAAGATTTCTCACTTGATCCATAAAAAGTGGTTGAGAGGACGCTTAATAGCATTGGAATGGAAGCATAAAACCTCATTAAAAAAACCATACCAAAACCAGATACATAATCACCTAAATGGTCAAAATACTTAAGTTTATACTTTACACACGTTTTGATTATGTTTCACATTTAGTTGATAAATAAAAAATATCACAACCTATAACTATTGTTTGATGACCAATACCTTCAATTGGTGACCAATCAATGTAAAACTCACAAATTGGTTGAATAATACCACAAAATGGTTGACCAATCCTAGGTTATATTGGTTTTACATATAATTTAACACATTTTCACACGCTCAAAATCACAAAACAATTTCCAAAATTTTCAAATTATTCTTTAATACGAACTTATATAAAATTTTGCTAAAATAAATTTTATGTATTAAAATGATCATTTAAAAACTATTCCCCATACAATTTCTATTGATTATGCAATCAATATTGTTGTACCATAGGAGGTTCCAATCTTGGTTTTGATGATAACAAAACATGCTTAATCACTAATGGATTGAGTTTATGATGTTAATCTTA
>JAOXYD010132268.1:0-10936 GCA_028565735.1 Pinacopodium congolense | reverse complement strand
AAGTATTTTTAAACCAATAATAAGAATGAAATTAAATGAATTGGTATGCAAAAATATAATAAAATTCATTCCTATCAAAAAGAAATTCAGATGTTCAAATAAATAAATATTAGCTACATATCATGCATAAGAACTCAATCAAACCATTTACTAGTGTTCCCTTAGCCAAAAATCGTATTATCCACTCATTTGAACGAAGGAACATAAGTATGGAATTTTAAGCATCATACTTTTGTTAATCCAAATAAAGAGTGAAAAATAATGAATAAAAGAGTTAGGAAACAACAAATTATGCTTTAGAAACTTTTATGGATATGAATCACTTGCACAATCCCTTGTAATACCAAAAAACAAGAGTGAATCACTAATAAAAAAGGATATAAATTGAAAACACGTAAGGATCCTTTGAACTAAGAGGGAATCTGAACGTTGGATGGAAAGTAATGAAAATATGACGTTAAAGTTATGCTGCAAGCTCTAACAGATGCATAAAGGTGTCTCTACATATTAGGTGCAAGTTTGCTGGACAAATCAAATTGAATCTAGTTGGAAAAACGTCGTTGTGTATTTCCACAATGCTTAAGGTTGGCGTACAATGATGTTGTTTATGTCTGGCATTAACCTTTTGTCTCTATGCCATACTTTAACAGTGTTTTTAAGAGAATTATGGCACCATATAAAAATCGCATTTATCTTGATTGTTGGAAAAAACATCGATTGGCATAGTGCTATCAACCATGTTATTTATACGAGCTGTTAAACTCCAGAAAAATGTTTTAAAGTTGAATCTTTTGCATGAAACCTCAATTTTAGAATTAATATAAAAATTAGACATTAGAAAATAAAAACTGAACAATTTTGCATTAAAATAGGGGTAAACTATTGTTAAATAAAATTGAAAAACCTTTTGATTCTATGCTAGACTTCATTAGTGATTTTAAGAGATCAACGACCCGTATTTATCTTGACTATTGGAATCATCAACAATCTGGGCAGTGCTATCAATGATGCTACTTATGTGAGGTGTTGAAGTCCTAAAAAATGATGCAAAGTTTAATCTTCTAAGTGAAACCTAAATTTTATAATTGTTCTACAAATTGGGCATTGGAAAATAAAAGTGAAATATTTTAGCCTTAAAATACGGGTAAATGTTTATTAAATAAAATAAAAAAACACCGCAAAATGGACCTGTACCAACTCCACCACACTTATCTATTTGTTTATTCCCAAGTAAACTAATCATCTTCTATTTCAAAATAGAATATGAGCATATGAAAAATGATTCGAACTCATTAAAACATAAACATTGAAAAGGCTTCCTTTATTATTGAATCATAATGAACCATTGAGATGATATGTAGCTAATTAATCATATCAATTGACAAATGAATTGAAATCATTTCATGGTTCCTCAATCTTCAACATAAATCACAAAATTCAAGTCCATATATAAAAATGATAGTCATAAAGTCAAACGCATCAACTTTTACAGAAATCTGCATCTTTTATTTCTAAACATCAAAATATAAAAAAAAAACATGGTGTTAAAAGCTTCCTTAAGAAGTCACTTGGTCTTTTTATACAAAAGTTAACACTGTTCATTAACAATCATAGTTACTCAACAAAATCATATCACATCAACTGACTACAAATGCGACCTTTTAAATTTAACTTTTGAACAAATTTAAAGCCAATGAACTAATTTTATTTTATATTTTTGTTGAAAATTTTTTTAAATCCATTTTTACTTGTGTTCGATTTTAATTGAAATAAGATGACAAAAATGTTTAAGATATGTCAAAATCACTTAGCTATATGCATTTTATACATAGAAAATCATAATGATCATAAAGTATCTATTATCAAAAGCATGAAGTAATTTAAAACCTTTTGATCGTTAATAGTCATAATCGATCATATAACATCTTAAATAGACACACACAAAACTCAAATGAAAGACAAATTATATATGATAAAAAAAAGATGATAAAATTAATAACTACAAGACAAGATATGCAAGTGTGATAACAACTATCCCTCTTCATGTTTAAAAATGAACTCTGTCCTCAATATTCATCAATGAACAATAAAGCATAAAAAGTGAGAGATGGAAATGGAAAATTCCTAAATAAGAATGGATATTGCTTAATGACCCATTGTAAAATACATAAACATCGATTGTAGTAAATTGAAAAATATGAAAGAAAAAATAGAAGTAATAAAGTCAATATAAATGCAAACCGTGCTCGAATATAATAAATGTGATCAATATACAACAAGAAGCCGAAAATAGAACTGAAATAACTATAATGAAATTGAAATAACTACCAAATAAGACCATTGAACTGAATCTTATATAACATCCATGATTAAAAAACCAAAAGTATAATATCAAAAACAACTAACAATTGGGATCTTAATCACGAGAGTACAAATAACCGTGTTGGATATGCATCTGCCTTTTAAGTGATGAAGTTCACATCTAATGTCAGCCATGCCGGGTTCAACTCAAATACCAAGGTTAGTTAGTCTATACTCCATCTAAGAGAGAATAGGCACAAGCTTGCCATAAAAAGCCCTAGTAGGAATATAAGTAGATGGAGAAGCTAGTGGAGGAGGAGGATGGAAACAAAAACCAGCCTAAAATGAAGACTCACCCAATGCTCTTTGTCAGGTTATGGTTTTATTGCATATTTATACCAATTTGATAAGAAAATAAGTATAATTGTTCAAATTTAATGTTAACTTGTTCAATTATCTTAGGAAATGATGCATATTGCAGTTGAAAGATTAAAAGTACAAAAAATCAGAGAATTTACTGTAGAAGTAAGAATTTTAATAGTAAAATGGGAGCACCTTTATACCACCGTCTAACTATGAAAGACCCCCATTTTTCTTTAGCTTGAGCCTTAAACATGAGCAGTCAAATGATGTCATTTTACTCTATTTCAATTGCTATTTTGGTATATTTCGAGCTCTTTCTAATTGGATCTTAATCTCCCACTCACTTTAACTTGTATAACTTGCGCCAAACATGCAACTGACATGTATACCGAAGTTCTAAAACCAAAATAAGAAAGAAAACACATAGAGGAACACATTTTCTAATAAAAATATCATATTCACTTAAAATTTAGGGCTAATTACTTGTTTTCTTCACATTTTCTGATTTTGTTTGCATATTTATCTCGTTTTTTAGGATTGTAAATGTAGCATCCCACTCTCATAGGACACCTACTCGAGATTCTGATGAATATCTGAGTAAATACCTTCCAAGGGAGGCATGCTAGAGAAATTAAAGTAGGCATCATGCAACATAACCAAAAGGAACATAGACACCAAAACTCATACTACAGTAAAAGCTCAATCATGTATCTAAGACTGATAGACATAATTATCGCTACTTTTAGTGCGTTTAAACTCATTTTCTGTATTAAAGTCCACTTTTGTTCTTATATATTAAAGAACATGTTGAATGTTATGGATATGCTTTCCTTCTTTATCCAAATCAGTGGTTGAGTTAAATTTTGGCTGAGGAATGGTTATAGTATGATCCGTACGCATGCTTAGACGTGATTAAAGGTTGTCTTATACTTATTTGAATTCCTAAAGCTTGTCTTCAATTAATAAGTTATTATATAAGTGATGAAAGGTGAAGTAGACAACCAATCACTTCATCTATTGGAAACTGAGTAAGTAACATGATTTTAATCAATACATGACCAATGATTAATTGATCATAAAGTTGTTAATATGAAAATATAAATTTTTAGGTTAAGCTTATTACATTTTAAGACAAATTTTTAGATTGAAGAGTGTATCAAACTATAAACTTAGAAAGTTAGAGGAAAGACATTCATTTAACCATAATCTTACCTTGATTTTGTGACATTGCCCTATGATAAGTCTCTTAATCCTTAATTAATCCTTTTGGATAACTGAAAACCAATTCCTTAGTCATTTAATCCATTAAGCAATCATAAAACTTAAATATAATCTTCTTTGCAAAATCAGAAGCCTTTAGTTTAGTTTGGTAATTTGAGTTAATTTAATCAATCAATTTTGACGTCTTTAGATAGTTATGAGCCAATTACCTTATTACTTGAAATTAAAATTCCTCGTGAAACGATAATTCAAATCTAATTTACTCCCTTTATTACTTGCAATCAGTATACTTGCCAACATATTGATTTAAAATTTGTTTTGAGAAAATTTTCTTTAATTTTTGAAATTTGAAATTAATTTTGTTAAATTGGCTGTAATAGAAAACTAACAACATCCTCCTCAAGAGATAAGACTGGTGCTGGGGTGGTAGGATCGTTTACTCTCTTGCCCCTGCTCTAATGGGTAATGATAAATGTTATATTATAAACTCCTAAATCTAATGTAATACGACAACATAAAGGTGGAATATGTGATAATCAAATGGCCAAGAGGATGTACTGCTACCTCTCAATCAATAGACACTCATGCCTTCCGAAAGATCCTGATAGGTAGACAAGAGTAGCAGAAGTTTTTGTTAGATTACTAGAATTTAAAGACATTGTGCATACTCTGAATAATAAAACTAGCAAAAGGCAATCCCTTTATAAGCCAATGAAGCATCTTAACCAAAATAAATGTATTGGCATATCATACTTCATTTGCCCAAGGAGTAACTTTGACACTAACGAGTGCCACTATGACACTTTGGTGAACCCCTAGCTATGAGTTCATGTAAGCTTTTTTGTTTACAAGGTGATGAACACCCAAATTTGTACAAGTCATAATTATAGAAAATAAAGGATCGAAAGAAACCATGTCACCTTATAAAGGATCCTTCTTTTGCTCATACACATCACCCCTATCAAGTACTTTTCATAATCTAGATAAGATGATTGAATAATGAAAATAAGAGTACTTTAGACATTGGAAGGCAACTTGATGATATATTACTTGTTCTTCTCCTCAATATTCACATAAAACTCTTAATTGAGAGTAGGAAAATAGGGTGCATCCATAAGAAAAATTAACTTCCATTATAATGCTCTTAAAGCTTAAGAAATATCTAAGTCTACCTCTTATGTTAGTGCTATGAATCTTTTGATAATTATGTTGTTTTTGGCATCATAATCCAACTAGTCTGAATTGTTGTTAGTAGTGAAGCGAGAATTGGCAAATGCCAGCCTATTTCATAAAGGAGAGGGTCCTATGAAATAACTTAAGAGACATTAAACATAAAAATTAAAAAAAATGTGACCAAAAGGTGCCATAAAACATTAAGAAAGCCCTTAAATCTTTTTTAATTGCCCTCATTGAAATAATATTTTCATAGTGATTATAGATTTAGGTGACAAAAGTTGTACCAAACAAAATCATATAAAAAATGGAACCTAATAATTTCAAAATGTAGCAATAAAACCATAAAATTGTAAGGAAAATCCGAACATATGTTCATCACACAATTTTGGGTGAAAAAGATGGAAAAAAATGATGAAATGAGGATATAATAGAGTAGAGGCAGTCATTTAAAGGTGAAATAAGAAAAAAGATCGTGGATGATAGTGAGACATAAGGAGGACAACAAGAGAGAGAAAAAAAGGAAGAATATGAGGTGGGCTACGTTTTATCATAAACTATTTTTTTTCTTTTTATTTTTTCTTAGAACAACATTCAAAATTTTTATGGAGTTCAATGTTATTGTTTATGACCACCCTTTATGCCCAAAAGTCATGGTTCAACGTATGTTTTAACATAAATCAGTGACGTCAATTATAACCATTGTTAATGGTTAACCTAGCAACTTTGAACATGAAATTAAACAAAAAAATTTCATTAAATCCTTTCTAACTCAAGGGTGAACAAACTTATTAGATTTTATCTTCGATTAATAAAAAAATGTTACAACATAAACACTAAAAACTATGTAATCAACCCAAGATCACACCAAACACATCAAAAGCATCAAGGAAGACTAAATTATGGTCATAACATAAAAATAGAATAATCACACACAAACATAACCAATTAAACCAAAAATTTCCTAGATCGATGAAGATCAACAAATGTAGTAGTCTCAATAAACTTATCAACAGTATTAGAAAAGTAAAACTTAGCCCATTGTCCATTAACTATGAAACTTAAGTGACCATTAGTAACCTCAATTATTTCATAAGGAGAAACCATGGTCACTTTAAAAGGGCCATTCCATCTCAACCTTAGCTTCCTAAGAAGGAGCATTAACCTCAAATTGTACACCAAGCCTAATAATACCATAATTTTACATCTTTTAGGCATGTTCTCCTTGTCATTATAGAAGATTTCAATGGAAATTCCACATGATTTGGGTGCATTATTCGTTTATTGTTGAATAAGATGCTACTAAAATCTATTTTGGTAATTTTTTAGATTTTGTAAGAATTTGACGAGAATTTGATGTAATTTTAAAGTTAGAAAAGACATGGGATCAATTTTAAGAGTTAAATCATCAAGTTAGAAAGCTCCACATCAAATTTTAAGGTCATATGACAAGTCATGAAGAATGCATAAAGAAAAGATCAAGGGAAGCTTAAATAAGAACCAACTTTTGTGTAGGGAATCTGGTTGTATATTTGATGCATTACATGCGTTAAAAATTGTTTTGGAATCAGTTTATAGGGTAATAAAATCATGTTGTTAACTTCTATACAAAATTTTGATGTGAAAGAGTGAGCAATGAAGAAGTTATAATGAAAAAATCAAGAATAAAAAAAAAGATGAAAAGGCTATAAGCTTTATAAGCCTAGCTCTATATTTAGATGTTTAAATGTTTTCAGGGTTTTTTTTTATCATTGCCTTTGGTTCTTAGATTTCATAAAATAGCCACTGAGATCCTGAGTGATTCCTAAGCCATCTTAAAAATCATTTTAGCAAGATAGAAGGATATATATAGATCAAAACATTAAGAAAGTGATGATCAAGAGTGGATTTCACAGCAAGAATCATAAAGCAGTTAAGGGATTCTAGAAACTTTACTAGGAGCTTCTTCATCCCTAATTTTCATTTTTTATTGTTGTTGTTTCCTTTATGTTTGGAACATTTTTTTAGGATTTAAATTGTTAAGAACCTTAGAATGTAATATTTCATTGTCTTCTTGATTGAACAAGAAATTTTCAAATTTTTATTTGATTTATTTATAAAGTTATCGGCATTCGATTTGAATATCATGAAAATGTAAACTTAAATTCAAATGGTGTGATTACATGTGTTTAGATTGAGAAATTGAATATATGAATGTGATCAATCTATAAATAATGCATCTTGCATAGGGTCCTAGATATAGATTTACATAGAATGCCTACCTTAGGTGTGAACTTAGTCAAAACAATAGGTTCTATAGAATAAATTAATGGACTTAATTAATAGGTTAAGATGTACGAAATTTTTTCTTAATTCGTCAAATTTAATAGAATTGCATAACTTGAGGGAGTGTGTGATTTACTCTAAGGAACCTAAAATCTAATAAAAACTAGAAAACATGTTTAATCAATGTTGAATAATGAATCTGCATGCATTTTATGGGAATAAACTATATAGAGCTTGACTTCGGTATCACCTATTAATTCTTGTGATTTTGTCCTTGGGTTGTTCCTTAGTTATTTAGTTTATTTTTTTCAATTAATTAATCAATCAATCACTGACTACGATAGGTAGTAAGGAAAAGAACTCTTTAGTAATTACAGTCTTCGTGGATTGATAATCTAGACTCATGCTAGCTACAACATACTACAATAAGTACAATTGCCTATTTATGTTTTCTAATAGTGTTTGTTTATGATTATTAGATTTAATTTTTGTTAAAACTACATATTCAGCATGATTCAAATACTTTATCACCTACCTTTTATGTATGATTAAAATACCTTATCACCTACCTTTATCTTATGATGAAGAATATGTTCATTCCATTTCTTTACTCTCTTTTTATATAACTTAGAGTTGCCATAACTATTAAGATGAAACTAGTTCAACTCATTCAACTACAATAACCTCATTTCACCTACTTCCTTGAGTCAAAATTTAGAAAAACCAATATGCTTTATGCTCTAACTTCATATCCAAATATTAAGATTTTCCATAAACCATTCTATGAGGAAAAACAAGTATGGGTTTCTTGAAAGTAGAACATTAGGCCCATAATGCATCATCCAATTTAATTGACCAATCTTTTCTTTATGCACTAACGGTCTTTTATAAGATTCTTTTAATTTTGTTATTGAATATTTCAATATAACCACTAGTTTAAAGATGATAGGGTATGGTAATCTTATAGATAATACCATATTTAATTATAAGTGAATAAAATAGTTTATTATAAAAGTGAGAACCTCTATTACAAATGATGGCTCTAGCTGTCCCAAATTTAATAAATTTTAATTAAAAAAAACCTAACCACACCTCTAACATCAATCGTTGGTAAAGAAATCATGTAAACCCATTTATTCATATAATCATCCTTTACCAAAATGTATTAATTAGATTATGACATAGGGAAATGTCCCATGAAATGAATGCCCCAATAATAAAATTTTTTATAAAACAAATTATTATTTGGTGGCATCTTGTGTGTCCTTGAAATGTTCCCGACTCTAACAATTGTCACAAGATTTAACAAATTAAAATGCATTCTTAAATAATGTGGACCAATAAAAACATCATTGTAATAACTTATGTGCTATATAGTAGGCTCGAATAACCTTCCAACTTTTTGTGAATGACAATCACTCAAAATAAAGGCTCTTCCTCAAAAGGAACACACATCTCCTAATAATGTCATCAATACAAATATTATACAAAAAGGGTCATAACACATATAACACTAAACCTCATTCTGGAACTTCTTTTTCCATTAGTAGGAAAGATTTAAGGGGGGGAGGGGGGAACGAATGATGAAGGCTAAGTAATTCACAAAATCAAAAAATCAATCCATAGCAACAAAAATAATTAGCCATACTTTTGCATCAAATGATACAAGATATGCAATTTATACAACATAGTTTGATAGATCTGAAATTAAGAGCTTAAATATAAAGTTTAGATATTACAACAAATCCAAGAAAGACTTTTGGATGTTTCTTAAACTCTCAACTTGATTCTGAACTCCAGCGATGCTCTAATTCATCAAGATCTTTTAAAAAAATCAAGAACATTAAAAAATATAAGCATAAAAATATCAACCATGATTAATTTGAAAAATGGAACAAAATAAGATATAATCTGAGTTTACAAACCCCCTTGGATGATTCCTAGACTTAGATATGAGTCTTAATAATGAGCTCCAATATTCAAAACTAAAAAAAAATACACAAAATCGAAAACTAAGTGTTTTTGGCCATGAATTAAAGAAAACTATGAATGAGAGAAGAAAGAACACTTTAAGACTATGCAAATCTGATCTCTCTAATCTCTCTGTGTTTTTTTTATGTTTTTGGGATTTGGAGAGCTCCCCCCTGTGCTAGCAAACACTAGCATTAATTAGGAACTTGTGAAGAGTTGAAATCTGGGAGATTTGGATATGAAATTGTTGACTATGTGATCAACGGTGCCCTGCCTCCATACTATGGCACCCTGAGAGGCTGTCGTTCATGCTCGACTGCAGCACCCATTGACAGCCCCCTGTTCTTCTATTAACTTGACCCTGCTAGGGGGTTGTTAATGGTTAGAAAAGAGAGGTATTCTTCATGTTTTTGCTCCAATTTTCAACATTAAGCTCCATACTGCAAATTAAACATAATGACATGTAAATGTTACACTTAAGTACTGAATTAGGGGTCATAATTCAATAAATTAACCATTAAAACTATCTCAATTTGATCCCTAACAATTCTATAGCACTTAAGCTTTTTCTTGTCGTCAAGAAAATTTTTTCATCATTAAGTTCATAATAGGATATAAAGATAGGAAAATTCAATTAAAAATGAATGCCGCAAGTATTTAAAATGCTTTCTTGATCCTTAAAAAATTTTAAGGCATTGAAATGTTATAAGATTAATAAATCATATCAATTCAAAAAGGCATTTAAATAAATTCATTTTTTTTCAAGTTTAAACCTAAATCAAGAAATCAATTCCACATGTAAAAGGCAAATAAATTGAGTTTAATGCATCATCTTTTCAACGTTTCTACATCCTTTAAAACAAAAATTGAATGAATCACCTAATTAATTAAATGTGTAAGCAGAATAATTGAGATTTCATTTCAGTCTTTTTATACAAAGGTGAACATTTTGCCATGAACAATACCAAGTTACTTAACTGTGTCACAGTAACTCAACTGACTATTGTGTTCCACTCATAATTTCAAATCACATATACATATATTTTTATTCTGTTTCTTTTCTTTTTTTCTTTTTTTATATACACATACATAAGATTCAAAATCAAAGGAGTAGTTCTGATTACCTATTTAACTAAGTAAGTAGTTATTTTTATTAATATTTTTCTTTTTTGGGGTTAATTCTAGTTTATTTTTCTTTGAATGAGTTAATGCCTTAAAAGATGTCACAAAATTACTTTGGAAGCTGCATTTTCTATGTGGAATATCCTTCTAATCATTAGGTATCTGCCTTCTAAGTTATGAAATGAATTAAAGGCATTTAGTCCTTAATAGTCAAAATTAATAAGATAACATTTCAAATTGCCAAAGTAATTGAATTAAAATGAAAGCATGAACAATAGAAAGGATCAAAATAAAAAATGTTTCCCACAATTTATAGACTATGATGAGATTGATGATGCATCAAAGTACTATCAAACAAACTGAACTCAAGTGATGATATGATTATATCCCTCCCCCACACTGAAATAAAACATTGTCCTCAGTGTTTAAATGGGAAGAAATGAAAAGCATGAACAATAGAAAGGATCAAAATAAAAAATGTTTCCCACAATTTATAGACTATGATGAGATTGATGATGCA
>JAOXYD010132257.1:0-10936 GCA_028565735.1 Pinacopodium congolense | reverse complement strand
CCTGAACCCGAATTGGTGTTAACCCGAAATGACCTGGACCCGAATCGACCTGACCCGAACCCGACCTGAACCCGAATAAGTGTTAACCCGAAATGACCCGAACCCGAAATAACCCAACCCGAACCCGACTTGACCCACCCGATTGACATCCCTAGAGTTAGGGTTTTTCTTGTTATGCCCAAACATGTGTCTTTCACTAAAGGTCCTCTCTTCCTTTTTAATTTGCTCCCGTTGTCGTCCTTTTGCTTGCTTATAGAGAGGTTGTAAAAAGGTTTTGTGATTTTGTCTCTATGTGTCTCAAGTTAGTGGGACACTTATCAACCACTCACCAAAGGAATGTCTAGCTTCTTAAAATGGTTCTTTATGCTTTGGAAGCTTTCTTTATTTTGTTAAATCACGTTTAAGCTTTTGAGGCATTTGATTTTGATCATTGTTTTGTCCTAGAGCTTAAGGTTTAATCGAACCTTCTCTTGGAGCTTGAAGTTTGGAAGGATTGACATTTAGCCAAAAAATGGTTCTTTATGCTTTGGAAGCTTTCTTTATTTTACTGAATCACGTTTAAGCTTTAGAGACATTTAATTTTGACCATTGTTTTGTCTTGAAGCTTAAGGCTTGATTGAATCTTCTCTTGGAGCTTGAAGATTGGAAGGATTGACATTTAACCTTTGGCATTTAGCTAACCCATGAAGAGCTTTCTCTCCAATAACTTGAAGCTCTCCACTCTATGGACGTTTGCATGGCATGCATGGCCTTTGTGATTTCCTTGTATGGCGAAATTGTTGACAAAAAAGAGTAGCTCTTGCCATTTGATTTTTCAGCCATCGTTCTTGATTGGTTCTTGGCATCTTTGACCTTTGATCCTTTGACCCTTGACACTTGACCTTTAAAGCTTTAGTGAACTCTCTCCTGGGATGTTTGCTTAGCAATTTCTCATGTTTTTCTTGTGAATTTCTCATACTAAGGAAGAAATATCTCCAGCAGGAACGTTTGAAGCTTCCAAGCCTTCAAGGCTTTTGTCTTTGTTTTTCTTACCTTGGAACATATGTTTTTCCATCTTATGAAGGCCTTCCTTTAACAACCTTATATGCCCTTTTTCTTAAGCATTTTGGCTTGCTTTTGCTTGCTCTTTTTTTATTTTTCTTTACTTCAATTCTCTTTTAAATCTTCTTGCTTTGAATTTGTATTTGTGTTCCATGATTAAATCTATATATAAATTTAAAAGGAATACAAAATTAAACATTTAAATACAAAAATATGATTGAAATGACATTAAAATACACGTAAAAACTTAATATATTTCAATCATATCATCTATGTTACAATTTCTATTAACACTCATCGGTTCACAAAAACTCTCTAAAAAAACTCTTCTTCTTCATTTTGTAACTCTTTAAAATCTCTATAAGGGTATAGACATTAAAGCTATAAAATCCAAAACGTTTAAGCTTTCTTCTACCTTCACTTTGTACCTTCCTCTTCTTAAACCATGACATCTTAAAGTCATATTCACCTCTTGAAAGCTATAGCCAAGGTCTCTATAACCTTATAAACCTTCCCTAAGGGCTTGTTTAGTTCAACTTCTGTTTTTTGTTTTTTGTTTTGGTGGTTGTTGTTACTAGTTATTGTTTTTAGTTTTTGGTTTTGGTTGCTGTTTTTTGTTTTAGTTTTGAGTTTGTATTTTTATTTTACATAGTTGAATATGTACAAAGAGTACATAGATAAAATATCATAAAATGTAAATTTTTTACTGTAACAATGTATTATCTATGAATTATATGCAAAGTTTTGATGGTAAGTCATGTTTAATAATATGAAGTAATTACAAATAAAATATGTATACATTAAATGTCAATTTCATAACATGTGATAGGGACTAAAATATGTCACATATTGTTTCAAAAAATGATTTACTTACGTAAAAGACTATATAACTAATATATGTATTTATTGAAATTTGTCCATGACATTCTATAGTCACGAAAAATTTTTCAGGTTTGATATGAATAAAATCTGTTAAAATTATTACGATTATATTATATAATTAATATAAATATGAATTTAAGTTATTCAACAATTCATAATGTCCAAAAAATATTCTGATTTTTTATTAATAAAATCTGAAATAATTATTAAGATTCAATTACTAAAAAATCAATAAATTATGTAAATAAAGTATATATAATTCATATTTTTCATTATATCTGCTAGTACATAAAATATATTTATTTCATTCATTAATAATAATAAAGATGACATAACAGAACATTATATAATTGAAAAGATTATATGTAACAATGTCATTGAAATTATGAAATAGATATACATTAAGTTACATAGTGTCATGGTGTTAGGAATATATGAAGTTACATAAAAATCACAACGATCAATAAGAACATCAATGAAGATAATCAATCCATATTTTATTAGCAATGGCATCTCGCAATCGAGATGCAACCCATTATTGTGTAGGGGTTGAATTATACTCAACTTGTGAACTTATTCCATCATTTTCGTTTGCATTGTGGTGAATGACATTTGCTGTCGAATTCTCAAATAAATCATCGACTTGTGCATGCAATCGTATAAAATTATGAATAACTCAATAAGCCATGACAATGAACTTTTGCTTCTTCATGCTGTATCTAGGCATGTTGGACAGTATGGAAAATTTTACTTTCAAAATGCCAAAACATCTTTCAATGACGTTTCTCAAAGATGAATGTCTATGGTTAAACAATTCTTGTGGGCTTGATGGCCTACCCCGTAATTTTGCAAATGATATCGTTCACCTTGATATGGAGAAAGAAACTCAGGTAAGTTTGCATATCCTAAGTCAACCAAATAGTACTTACCTAAACAAAAAATAAATGACATAATGTGAATTCTCAAACATTAAATTAGTCCTGAAACAACTATTAAGGAAATTCATTTATGCAATACCTTCTAAGGGCATTAGAAATCTCCATATTGGATTTGTGACAGTTTCAGAAAGAATTCGAGCATCATTGGCAGTACCTTCCTACCCTGTCAACACATAAGTAAAATGAATGTCAAATGAGCAACAACACATGACATTTTGTGTTAAAATCAACTTTTTCCCCCTATATAGTATCTGTTGGTCCAGTGAAACATGTGCATATATATACATCCCATCGATGACTCCAACGCAGCCCTACAAATCGGTAGAATTTCCTTATGGTTATAAAGTAGACTTTGTCACATGATGGCTAAACAAAAATATTAGGTAGGTGTGTTCCTTGAAGTAAAAAAAGTATTTGACATTACCATGAATTTCATCCGGTGTTCTGTCAAATGATGGTGGAATAACAATTTTTTTGACTAATTTAACTACTACTTTTAACACGTGTTGAAAATGTTGTAAAATTATCACCGTGAAATGTTGGAAATGCTCTGCCTTCATTTATATTGTGTGACTATGATCGATAGTTATCAAGAACATTGCTACTTATTCTTGTACAGTCACACTCCTTATTGGTTTCAAGCTGCCAAAATATGTTAACTCATCATAGAAATTTAAGAATTTCGTCGCAAACATTCTTAAATTTTCGTAAATTCGAATCGGATTACCATTTATAAGTTTTAGCACCCAATTATATCCACTGAGTATGGAAGTCCAACATAGATGTTTTCCTAAACGCAAAACATCCGCATTCTAAATAATTAGTGCCGTTGACATGTTATTGTCATCTTCTGATACAAAAGGTGAATCTGAATCCAAAATCATTTATCTACAATGATAAAGTATTAAATCGTTAATTAAGTTGTTACCAAAAGTTCATAACATCAAACATTCATTCATCACACATGCATCCCTATTAAAACTATGATTCATCCCAATTCAAACAAACACATAAATGTGTCATCTCAATGATATGAAACATAATGAACAAACATTATATCCACTAGGTTAATACAGACAAACATGAACAACGACAATCAAAGAAGTTATTAGTATCCAGAAATCCAACATCAAACATAAGCATGACATAATGAAAAACCAAAGTATGCAATGACCTCCAAACCCACAAACAGTTCACACATGCAATAATGTAAACAGTAATAATAAGTTCACAATCCAACTACTCAATCCATCAATAAACATCTATAACTTCAAATTTTCAATGAACCCCATCTTCTTGTAGTCCAACATGTTGAAAATGGCATACCGCA
Source organism: Pinacopodium congolense (assembly GCA_028565735.1). Taxonomy (NCBI): domain Eukaryota; kingdom Viridiplantae; phylum Streptophyta; class Magnoliopsida; order Malpighiales; family Erythroxylaceae; genus Pinacopodium; species Pinacopodium congolense. Next base: position 6,745 of record JAOXYD010132257.1, on the reverse strand, counting down.
TCGTAGGACGGTGACACAAATACTACAAAAATTTTGTAGATTGTGTGTTATCTACCCCAAGTCCATCAAGCACCTCCATAAGATGCTTGATGGACTTCGCATCTCGCATGTGTGCCATATCTATACTGCTCTGCCCAATAGAAGCTTTTGAAGTTGTCATCTTTTTCTTATGCAGGTCTAACTTCCTCTTTGAAATCTTTATGATTAATTGCACCATATCTTGTAATAAGGATGCCCTCTTGTTCTTACCTTTCTTCTTCATCAAAGATTTCCTTTTCCTCATACTTGGACCAACATCTTGTTTAACCACGTTGTTCTATGACTTTTCTTCCTCATCCTCAATCCCAGGGGTTGTGTCATTATTAAATGAGGGTGTTTTTGTTAAGGTAAACGCGTGTAGGCCTGTGGTAGTAGTATCTTTATTGGCCTTATATGGCACCTAAGAGGGGGTGAATTAGGTTCTTAAAAAATTCTTTTCAATATTATCAACCTAAGTCTTTATATCAATTTCAATTAAATGTGGAAGCTAAGCAATAATTAAATTGTACAAATTAAATAACAATAATAACTTAAACAATTAAATTAAATGCATAAAAATAAAAGAGATAGGGAAGAAGAGACACAAATAATTTATTCTGTTTCGGCGCAATCCACTTGCCCTACATCCAGTCCCCAATACCACTGTTGAGATTTTGTTCTTATTTCACTTCAACAAGAATATACAATATAATTCTTTTTACAGGCTTAAGAATAACCTTTCACTCTTCCTTTTATAAGGTTTAGGAATAACTTAACAACACTCCCTTTTCTAAGGCTAAAGGAGAATCTCACACTCTTGTTTTTTAAGAGTCAAGAATAACCCTACAAAAGTATCTAACTACAACTTCACCAATAGCTCATATACCCTCAAGAATACTCAACAATAATGTATAAACACTTTCTACACTTCTTGAATGCATAAACAACACTCAACACACCTATTTATACTCTTCATAAACTCAATTAGCCATTTCCCAATGTTCTTATTCCTTAATTAATATACCCGTTGTACAATCTGCCTGTTAAAAAGTTACTGTTGCGTTTTCGTCATGTTTGATCAACTACATAAGGCCATTCGGTCGACCAATGCTCTCATTCAGTTAACATATGGCTTGATTCAGTCAACCTTCGCTTCATTTGGTCGACCAATGTCTTCATTCGGTTGACCGATGTCCCTGTACACCTCATTCGGTCGACCGATGTCTATGTTGACAACTTGCAACACCACTTGATTTTTTCATCATATCTTCTTCATTCTTCATCTAAGTGACGTGAAATTTGGTGGGTAGCTTTTTGATACATTTTTCTAACAACATGTAAAATTTCATAGCATTTGGAGATCGATAAGTATACTTACTTCCTTTCCTACGTCAGTTGTACAGATTTTAGAGCTCAACTAAGCTTATTCAACAATCTATTTTCCAAACTTTATACAAACATGAATCAATCCATACAAAACCAATTCCATTAAGTTCTTAACCTAATTCAACATATTTTTAACACAAATAAAACAATATTAATCAAATCTTAACACAATTAAACAAACTTAACACAATCAGTTCATCTAGTTTACCAAATTTCCTTAACACAATAATCTAAACAATTTCATTCACTTTATCTACATACTGAATCAATTCATACAACTTCAATTTACATAATCTTTATCTAAAGACATTATTCAATGACTTACGTAAGCCATACAAATTTTACTGCATTGCCAACTTAGTTATTTATTCATCACATACACTCCAAATATTAAACAAACTCAACAACCTCTACAAACATATTAGTAGAAACACTTTGTAATCATCAAAATAAAGGTGGAACCAACCCTTGGTTCAAAAATCTCCCCCTTTTTGATGATGACAAAACCACGTGATATTAGAAGTATGCAAAATACAAATCAAACCACTCAAACATGCAAACATCACAAAACTTGTAAGTCCTTTCTAATATCACTCCTATCATTCTCCCTTTTTTTGTAATCATAAAAAATTATACGTAAAATTATACAAAGATGTAAAACTTAAATACTAGTCATAAATACATATAACACCTACCATTCTCCCCCCTTTTATAAAATTTTGATACCAATAAGTAAGAAGCATATAAACAATATACATTATTCCTCTTCTAAACATATATTTCAAACTAATGCTCCCCCTTAATAAAACACACTAAGATATCCTTCAAAATACCATAACACACGCATCGAAAAGAGGGAAAAAAACAACCAAATCTCATTTAAAAGTTCTACAATCAAATAATCATCAACATAGATACCAAATGCTATTAAAGGGTGATACCAATGATTGTTGAAAAAATGATTAAACTGAAAAATCACACACTTAAAGCCAAGTATAATGAAAAGGAGACATGTTTATACCAATTTTTAAAAAACATGATATCAAATTCTAGAGCCAATTATTGGACAATAAAACTTGATACCAATTATTCTTGTTATAAAAAAAATTCAAGATAAGATACTGCTTGTTTATAAACATTATCAATTGTTGAAAAACAACATGTTGATACTAATTATTATAAAAACCATGAGAGCCCATGAATGATGCAGATCAATTTCATCAAAATAAGTACCATAATACAAATTGTTAAGAGCATCCAAAATAAAAAAGGATGCAGCGTTTCATCTAAAAGCATAACACTTTTCACTTCTAAAAGTGATACTCCCAAAAATTAATAACAAGATCAAGATATAAACAAGTTTAAGATACTAATTAAAGTTACTTCATACTTGACACCAATTGTTAGAAAATATCTTAAGATTCCCAACTAATCCTAAACTCTATCAATGATTCCCCCTAAATTCATGCAATAAAAATTTCAATGTAACACATAAATGTATAAGAAGGATCATATCATCATTTAACCACAAATGTATTCTTACTTGACTTTAAAAAGCTTATGGAAGAAATTATCGAAAATATATTCAATTATGCAATGACGTTCCATACTCCCTCAATATATGAATAATACTTTAAAATATCATAAGCATTTTCTAAAGGTTGAAAGTCATGTCTAATAGATCTTATCATAAAATGCGTGAAGTCAAAATTTAAAATTTTTTTTATGATTCTTGAAACTTTTTGTATAAAAATATTTCAACTTTTCAACCAAAATTTAATAAACTAATGTCCTTTTTCTTAGACTAATGCATGTAGGAAATTTATTAAAAACCTTAAAAAAATTATAAGCTCACCTTTAATGAAGACAATTTTTCTTAAAAATAAGTAAGTGCAAAGGTTTAGAATACATAAGAGAAATTAAAAAGTTTTTAAACTTTGATTATTGAAAATATGCTCTAACCATACTTTTTAATATTCCTATAAATGAAAAAAATGGTTATATAATTCATCAAGTATCTAAACATTTGGGAAACACATAAAGTAATTTCTTAAAACATTTATCAAGACTCATAATAACCAAAAAATTTAAACAAATTTAAATTTCATTAAAAGGCTTTTCAACAAGAAACTTAAAAGTTACAATCATCTAATCAAGATTTTTAAATTTAATCAAGCATACAAAAAGGATATACAACATTTATCTAAAAGAAATAAAATGATACACAACACAAGAGATAGGGATTAAAATAGAATTTTTTTTATTATTCGATCGACCGAACCACTGATATCAGTTGATCGATATCCCTATACACAACATTCAATTGGCCGATAAACTTATATCGATCGACCGATAGAATTGCAAAACATATTCGGTCAGCTGAACTCATGACCGATAGTCAACAAAAGAAATATACAAAATTCTCCAAACAATTAATCAGACATATTTTCAAGAGTTTAGTTACTCAATCTAAACAAAAATTATACACATATTTTATTAGCGTAGGTTCAAGGCATACCTTCATTTTTACAATTTATTTCCAACTTTACTATTTGTAGTTTTTACATCCTTGGTTTAACAATGTTGGTGATTTCCTTTTAGTTTTTGAATGTACCTATAAAAAAAAAACTTAACGAACTTTTGGTACCCGTACCATCTTAGGTCTTTGATGGTTAGTTTTATACCTTTCGCGACCATTTGAAAAAATATTTACAAGATCAGAGCTATATTGTTGAGCATGTCCAAAACAACCACAATAATGACAAAACAATGGAACATGTGATGTATGAGCATGTCTTGGTATAGATTCATTGAAACTTCTAAATGTATCATGATAATGAGGTCTTAAATTATTCCTATATACATGTCTAGATGTAAAAAATTTTCTTTGATGAAAACCTTGTCTAGAATATGTATGAGAGACATTTAAAGACATATGATGAGTATGATAAATATTCTAGAAACATTCATATATGAATAAGGTGCGTATGAAGTAGGAGACCTCTATACATCATTTTGATGATGTGTATTAACTAAGAAATTATGTCTATTTTTTGACACATTCACATTCTTTCTATATGGTGGTCTTGATGCAGGTAAGAATGCATGATGATTCCTTTTATGATGAGAGATAGATGATGAAGGCCTAGAAACATTTTTAATGGATGGTCTAGGTTCTTCTTCCTCTAAGTTCTTACCTTTAACAAATTTAGTCATACTAGAGGAAGGTCCATTATCGCTCAGATAACCTAAACCATGTCTATCATTTATGACCTTTTGACCATTCAACATGTTTTCCTATTTTTCATTCCCTTTCATAAATTTAGCAAGTGAATCCTTAAGGGTATTTATTTCTAATATAAGAGATGTATTATCTTTTGCCAAATCATCTTGAGCAATATTACATTTTGATTCCAATTGTTTCTTCAACAATCTATTTTCTTCTACCAATTTTTGCATCTTATAAATTATATCATTCTTTGATTTAACTTCTTTCCTAAGTGTTTCATTTTTTGATTTACAATCATCAAACAATTTTGAGATCTCTTCAACATATTCTACTAATTCTTTATAAGGATATTCACCATCACATGCATCATGAGATTTTAAACAACTAGCAACTATATCACTACAAGTATTAATACTAGAACGTACCTCTTCTTGTTCCACCAAACATACATTGAATTCTTTGTTAGGGATCTCCACCTTTACCTCTTCCTTAGTAGATCCAAGCACCTATTCATGATTTTTACCTTCATACAAATGTTTTAATCTACACTATATAGCGCTAGCAGAGGCACACACTGAAACTTTATCAAGAATGCTTTTATCTAAGGCACAATGTAACATATTTAAGGCTTGACTATTTAAGGACACTAATTCTCTATCCTCTTCATCCCATTCATTTTCATTTTTAGGAACTAATTTCCCATTTACTAATTTTGTTGGAACTTGATGTCTTTGCATAATAATCAACCATAGATCTAAATTATTACCCTTTATGAACACCTCAATTCTCCACTTCCAAACGAAGAATTTCTCTCCACTAAACATAAGGGCTTCATAAACGTCTCTAAACAATGCCATCTATCTTTACTCACTAATTTGTTAGAATTAATATAATATAGATCTACGCTCTAATACCAATTTTTGGCCCTATGTGGCACCTAAGAGGGGGGTGAATTAGGATCTTAAAAAAATTCAATATCCCCAATCTAAGTCTTTTTATCAATTTCAATTAAACTCAAAAGCTAAGCAATAATTTAATTGTACAAATTAAATAACAACAATTAATTAAACAATTAAATTAAATGCATAAAAATAAAAGAGAAAGGCAAGAAGAAACACAAACGATTTATTCTGGTTCAGCACAATTCACTTGTCCTGCATCAAATCCCCAACACTACTGTTGAGATTTTGTTCTTATTGCAATCAATAAGAGTTCACAGTACAAATCTTTTTACAGGCTCAAGAATAATCTTTCACTCTCCCTTTTCTAGGGCTTAGGAATAACCTCACAACACTCCTTTTCTAAGGCTAAAGGAGAACCTACCACTCTTCTTTTTCAAGGATCAAGAATAACCCCACAAAAATATCTAGCCACAACTTCACTAATAGCTCATATACTCTCGTGAATACTTAACAATAATATATAATCACTTTCTACACTTCTTAGATTTATAAACAACCCTAAAAACACCTATTTATACTCTTCACAAGCTAAAATAGCCATTGCCCAATGTTCATATTCATTAAATAACATATCTGTTGTACAATCTATTCATTGCCAACTTATTGTTGCATTTTCGTCATGTTCGATCAATTGAATGACCTCCTTCGGTCGACCTATGGCCATTCAGTCAATCTATCACTTGATTATGTCAAATTTTACTTCATTCAGTCTACCAGTGTCTCCATTAGGTCGACCGAAGTCCTACACAAACTCATTCGATCGACCAATGCCTATGCTGACAACTTGTAGCCCCACTTGATGTTTTCATCATATCGTCTTCATTCTTCATCCAATTGATGTCAAATTTGGAGGGTAGCTTCTAGACACATTGTTTTAATCTAAGCAACTTCATTCACTTTATCTACATACTAAATCAATTCATACAACTTCAATTTATATAACCTTTGTTTAAAAAGTTTTATGACTTACATAACTCATACAAATCTTACTGAATTACCAATTTAATTACTTATTGATCACATACACTCCAAACACAACAAACTCTATAAATATATTAGTAGAAATACCTTGTCATCATCAAAACACAGATCGAACCAACCCTTGGTTCAACAATTCCCAATTATAATATTCTCTTAAATCAATAGATCG
>JAOXYD010132227.1:0-24665 GCA_028565735.1 Pinacopodium congolense | reverse complement strand
GAATTTAGTGTATGTAAAAGATAGTAAAGTAAATATCTATCTCTCCAAGAAATAAGCAAAAGGTCCCAAAAGAAAAAAGATACCTTGTTCCTTATCAATCTAAATATGGCAATCTAGGTAATAAAAGATTTTTATATGTAGAAAGTATCATATATATAACTTGACCTTTATATTAATCTTCTAAACTATTTTTTCCATAAAAATGATCCTAAAAATTTATTTAAAAAATTAATCAAAATCATTTTATAAGCAAAACCAAAAGAATTGTTTTGATAAACTAATTGCTTGGAGTTTCAAAAATGGAAAAACTATGGAATATTCTTTTCAAATTGATACACAAACTATAAATTAATTTCTAACTTTTTGAAAGTTCTGCATAATCTCTTCCATTAATTACATTAAATATTAATATCTTATTTAACTTATTTATATTATGTTCATGATTTGAAAAATAAACAATAGTGAGAATATATTGAAATTTATGATCTCGAAGATATCTTCTCCTTAATTATTAGATTCACAACATAATTGCATATATTTTCTTTCCATATATTTATTACAATTTAGTTCTTTTATGTTTTACAATCTTCTTTATTCTATGTAATCATCATACCGTATAACTAAGGATAATTTCCTTTCTTAGGTCTTTAATTTATTTCATTAAATAAGTATATATTTTAGCTATTAGCTATTAATGAAATGCTCATTAAATGTTTTTCCAACACAAAATTTTCACATAGTATTAGAGTTATAGTAACAACAAAGCCTTCTTCATCTTGTTGATAATAATGTCAAAAACGCTAGAAAACATAACAATCAGGAGAAGAATCATGATGACTATGAATAAGGATTCTCCTTACATCTTATACCCTTCAAATCATCTAAGACTGGTGCTTGTCACCATGCCATTCATAGGAGAGAATTTTGTGGCACGAAAGAATGATATGGAGACAACATTATATGCTAAGAACAAAGGTAAATTCATTAATGGCATTCAAGCAATGCCATAAGTTGCCAAAATTTCAATAATGGAAAAAGAATGATACAATGATTAAAAAAATGGTTGAGAAATTCTTTATTCAAAGACATTCAAGTATGCTTTACATAGAAACAATCAAAGAAATTTTGACATGTATTTTTGAAAGTTACATACAAAGCAATGCACTTTATTTTTATTTATAAAAAAAAAGACAAAGAGTTTTCATTATATGACAAGAAGATAAATGGATAGTAACTTAATACTATGCCAAGTTTAAAACTGTGTGGTAAGAATTGCAAGTTTGTGATCCATTATAGAATTAAAAATGTGAAGTAGCAAAGGAGAATTTACTATAAATGGAAAGGGAACAAGCCTTTCAATTATAAAGATAAGGGAGAAAGTATAAGAGAAATTTGAAATATGAGAGGAAGCTGTTATTTTTTAATAGTTTTTTTTAGGTAAGAAGAAGATACAAAACATTTAGCACAAAGTTAAAAATAGCAATTAATCTATATTAATCAATCCTAATGAATGACTAGATTTAATTATCTTTAAATAAGGAATCAATGACCGTATTTCAATTGTAGTATTCGACAATAATAGAGAAATATTTCAATAATTCAACACTTCCCTTCAAGTTAAGGGATAGATATCATATATGGCCAACCTATCAAGACGTTTTGAGAACATATGCATTAAGACATCTATGGTAAGAATATCGGCTAGTTGAAACTAAAAAAAAATTCTAAATAACTTTATAATGTTCTAGCTCAATTTTTCCTTAATGAATAATCTATTAATCTTAACATGTTTTGTTTGATCATGATGAACTTGATTGAGAGCTATATCACACACAACTTTATTATCACAATACAATATAATTGATTGTCTAGGTGGATAACCTAAATCTTTAAAAAACAATTTTAACCATAGGGCTTCACACAATTTAAGTGTCATACCTTTGAGTTTAACTTCCACACAAAAGTGAGCAATGATGTCTTCCATCTGATAAGATTGTCACCTACAAATGAGATAAAGCAATTCATGTTGGTATAAACCTCTATATTTTGTCAATCATTATTTTTAACAAATAAAATTTATTTTTTAGGAGTAAATTTCATGTACTACAAAATTCGAATAACAACCTTCATATATTGTTTTCCAAGACTATGTATAAATTGCCTAAAAACATGTAAAGCCAGGTTTTGTATGGGCAAATAGATCAAGCTTCTAACAAATCTCTTATGTCTTCCTTTATCAATAAATACTTGATTTTCTTCTATATATAATGTTAGACCTTCCTCGAATGTTGTATCAACTAGTTGACACATTGATATACCAATTTCTTACAACAAGTCTAATACACACTTCCTTTGGGGAAAAAATATTTCTCTGATCTGAAGACTTCGACTCCAAAGAAGTATTTCAAGTAACCAAGGTCTTTTATTTCAAATTCCTTCAACAGGTAAACTTCCAATATCTCCTTTCTTCTAGGTCATTTTCTATTACTATCATGTTATATATATATATATATATATATAACAAGAACATAATTTTACCTTATTCCTTTTTTTTAAAATAAAATGTGATCTGAGTTGCTTTAACGATATCCAAAAGCTACCATAGATATTTTTAATATTCCAAACCATGCTCCTAGAGACTATGTTAATCAATATAGTGATTTCTTTAGTTCGAAATCTTTATAAATCTCTTTGGATAATTCTTCATACAAAAAGTATTTAATGCATATATTTGTTGTAATAGCCAATCTAGATTTGCAACTGGGACAACAATACTCTGTTAATATTAATTTTAGCCACTGAAGCAAATGTTCCCGTATAATTAATCTTATAAGTATGCATGTACCCTTTCATTGCCAAGCTAGGTTTGTGCCTTACAATTTTGCCATTTGCTTTATATATTTTATATTATAAACCCATTGACATCCTATTAGCCTTTTTTTAGTGAATAATCCACAAGCTCCTATATTCTTTCTTTTATAAGGAGTTCTTTTAATCATTCATTGTAGCCATCCATTTTGAATTACCTAAAACTTCCTGCATGCTATTAAGAAAAGTTATAGTAGATAATTAATTAACAAATGACTTATTTGATCTTTATAAATTATACTACAACACATGACTCATATGATATTTAATTTTATTTGAAATTTTAGAATCATATATGGGCTCAGGAATACCTCTAATGAGATGCTCTGGTAATTGTTTTCTAGGTGACTCAGGTTTTAAAGTAGGAATATCCTTAGTGGATAATTGGTGTGGTATCTTATTTTGGGATTCACACACCTCTTCTATTAATAGACTTATAGTTCCTGACTAAACCATCCCTTCATTCTCCAAGTGATTATTACCAAGAATAATACCATTATCAAGAATTTGATATTCCCCCTGAATTTGATAATTTAAAATTTTAATTTCTTCTTGGATCTCCACCTAAACTTAAGATTTATAAGAAAATACAATAAATCTTTATAGAAAGCTATATCCATTATTATATATATTCATTGAGATGGAGGATGATGAAACTTATATCCCTTTTATTTGTAACGAAAAGAAAGACACACCATAAGGCTTATAGAACTAGCTTGTCACATTGGTGTTTATGGATATGTCCAAATACTACACATCTAAAGACACGAGGAGGTCAATTTAATGTTAGTGAAGTAGCTACAAAATTATTAGGAGCTTAAAGTGGTGCTTGAAAATCAAAAGACCATGAACGAGTTTGATTTATTAGATATACTGCAGAAGAGAGTGCATCCCTTCAATAGGATAATGGCATATTAGCTTAAATAAATGAAGTACAAACAACTTTTAATAAATGATGATTTTTTTCTTCTTGGTCACTATATTTTGCTGGGGTGTATCAACATATGTATTTTGGTGAATAATTTCATGTGCGTCTAAATAATACTTTAATTCAAAATTATAATGATCTTATGCATTATCATTATCAAGAACTTGAGCTTGTGTATCATATTGATTCTGAATAATTTTGAGAAATTTATAAAATAATGAATTCACTTTACTTCTTAACTTTATCAAGAGCATACAGGTCATTATGGCACAATCATCAATAAAAGTAACAAACCATCAAGATCCCCCTAAAATTGGAATTTTAGATAGACCTCATACATTAGAATGAACGATAATAAAGGGCAAATCGCTTTTATTTAAACTTGATGAATATGAACTTTAGTGATTTTTTGCAAGTTCACAAACAATATAGTAAAAACTAGAAATATCAATCTCTTCAAACAAAGTAGGAAATAACATGTTAAGATATCTAAAGAATGCATGCCCTAATCATTAGTATTGTAACCAAATTTCTACTTTGTCTCCTTTTAGAATCATCCATTGTTAAAAATTAATGCAACTTATTATAATTGTTTTATAGTAAGTCCAAGTAAAAAAAATTCCCTCGCTTGAAACCACAACCAATCGTATTGTTTGTTTGGAAGTTTTTAAGCATAAAAAAGTTAGGCCAAAAAACAAAAATGCTTTATAAGGTTGTTATTATTTAAGAATAGATAAAATGATATAATTTAAATATGGGACAATCAAAATGGAATCCAAATTCAAAGTATTGGTAAGAGTTACAAATCCCTCTCCTATAATTAGAACCTCATTACCATCAGTTGTATAAACAATTTTTTGTTAGAATAGTTTAAATTCCTCAACTTTTTTAGAATCAAATTTTCTATGGCTTAAAGCATTAGAATCAATTGTCTATATACTATTATAAACAAGTGTAGAAATAGCAAAAACCTTACCATCATCGTCTATGGTTTATATCAATGCCAAAGTTGTCTTAGCTTCATCCTTTATTTTAGTTTTGACAATAACAATAGTTGAGGTGTTCTTGGGTTTCACTTTTTAAAATATTCAATTATGATTCCACCATTCTAGATATCCTAGGAATTCAAAGCAATGGTATGGTATGGCTTTTCATAATGGGTATAGAAGGACTTAATGATGATAAGAATTGCTTTTGATCTAAATGATTCAACTCCTTATTTAATCATCTTTTTTTTATATCAAATAAGATATATTGGTTGCAAATGTGAAGAAGTAAAAGAGCATTTACTGTAAAGGGAAAGGGGAAAAGACGTTTAGTTCTTTCTCAGGTTAAAGAGCATTTTAATCCTTTAAGATATGATGTGTTATTTATGAAGGTACGCCCCTCACTCAGCAAAATCTTCTCTTTGACTCTATAATAAGAACACTCATCTATACGGAGGAATGGACAGTCATACATTAATTTGGAAGAAGCATTGAGATCATTAGATATCCAATGAATTAGAAGAATAGTTATCAAAATAAAGACAATAATAAGCATGTAAATAAGAATAATTTTAGGTAAACACAAAGCCACATAGCAATGACATATTATGGTTCAGGTGAGAGGCAATGACATAAGACAAAACTTAGTAATGATGAGATAAGTGGAATACAAAAGTTACCAATACAATAGATTCTTGGATTGACATCAAATCAATATACTAGACTGATACAAATTCTTGGACTAACAAATAATAGTACAACAAATCATGGTAATGAGGCCTTAGCTAATTTTGTAATTAAATCTACTTCATTGAATAATTTATAGACAGTGAATAGTGATGCCTTCGATCATATGGTTAGAGATAAAAATGTACTTGATGACATCAAGGGTGTGTGCCCTTAAGCCCATATGTTAAAATACTTGATGGGTCTATTCTCTCCATATCTCATGTTAGTAATACATGCTTAACACTAAATATCAAATTAAAGGGTGTTGTTTGTGTCCTTAGTTTCAAATGCAGTCTTCTCTCTATTATCAAAGTCACAAGAGACTTGAATTGTTCAATAACTTTTTTCCCATATGTTTGTATCTTTTAGGAATTACATATGAGGATTTTGAATGAAGTAAGTAGATTATGGGATGGCATCTATTCATTAGAAAGAGGACATGGCATAACAAATCAAACTGTTTTTAAATTAGATCTTAACTTGTGGCACATGCACTTGGGTCATCCTTCCTTTAATAGACTGAAATTGATACCAATTATTTCCTTACCTAGGAAATTAAACCATGCATTGATGTCTACCATAAGGCAAAGTAAACTAAATTACGCTTTCCAAATAGTAATAAAGAAAGTGATTTACCTTTTGTACTTTTTCATGTTGATCTTTGGGGTACATATTTTGTATTTTCTCTTAGGCAAGCTCTTTCCTTTTTAATCATTGTGGATGATTACTCTTGATGTATATGAGTTTTTATTTTTAAAAATAAGTCTCAAGCTTATGATTTCTTAACAAAGTTTTATCATTATAGAAAAAGTTAGTTTGAATTTCCAGTTTAGGTGATGTGTAGTGATGATAGGAAGGAATGTATTTCTAGATCGATAAGGGCTTTTTTCAGTTAAAGAATTGGTTACCAAACCTCTTATGATGATACTTCATAACAAAATGGAAGAGTGAAACGCAAATATCGACATATCCTTGAAGTGGAAAGAGTTTTGTGATTTCAATCCCAATTACCTTTGAAATTTTAGGGGAGAATGTATTCTCATTAAATTCCTTCTTATCAACCTAATGTTAATCTAATCCTCAAGGGAAAGAGTCCATTTGAGGTACTTTAAAAAAAACATGATTATTAGCATTTAAATATTTTTAAATCTCTTTTTTATGTCCATAATCATGATAAACCACAGAATAAATTCTCTACCCAAGCCTATCAATATATTTTCCTTGGTTATCCTCGTGAAAAGAAGGGTTGCAAGGTGTTTGAATAAAAAAAATTATTTATATCAAAGGATGATATTTTATGAATCAGAATTTTCTTTCCAATCACATACTTAATATCATCATTCCACTTTACATATGATGTCAATATTTTATGATCCCTATGATAACTTGACTGTTAATTTAATATAATTTCCTTTAAATTCCACTCATGAAGAGCCCAAACCACAAAACCAGTAGGAACAAAATGAATCTATACCACAATCAAATATTGGCACTTATAATATCTCCTTATCATAACCACAATGATTATGACATATGTTCACAAAAATCTTTGGATTTGACTGCAAGTTATTACCCTCCTTATTGTCATCTCAAAAACCTCCTCCATTAGCAAACTCAGGTATTGCTTATCCACTTTCACAAATCTTATCTTATTTTTCATTTTATTGGCAACCATAAAGCTTTTTTTTAGCCTCTATCTCTTCACTAGACAAACCAAAGTTCTTTCATCTAGTTATCAAAGACCCACATTAAAGAGAGACTATGTAATAAGAAATTCATTTATTAGAACCCAATCAATCTTGGACTCTAGAATCTATACTACTAGATAAACATGCAAGTGATTCCAAGTGGGTATATAAAATCAAATAAAAGTGCTTCAAAACATGTTTGGTTGCTAAAGGTCTTACGTAGGTTAGAGACATCAATTAACATGACAATTTTGCTCTAGTTGCAAAGCTTACAACTCTACACTATCTGTTAATTGTAGCTGTAATATGACACTAGGAATTGTATCAGTTGGACATCAACAATACCTTCTTACATAAAGATCTCCATGAAAAATTATATGTGAAAGTACGATAAGGATTTGCCAAATCTAAAGATTACCATGTTTATCACTTTAGAAAATCTCTTTATAGTTTGAAACAAGCTTATAGAAATTGGATTCAAAAGCTTTCTAACTTATTGAAAGATTTCAGTTTCAAGCAGTTTGTTGTAGATAACTTACTCTCCACATATGTTCATGGTACCTCTTTAAGTGAATCTTTTATACATATGGATGATGTTATTTTGGTAGGTAATGATTCCATCACTACTATTCATCTGAAGTGTTGCTTTGACTTGAATTTTTATATTAAAGATTTTGGGCATCTCAAATATTTTATTAATATTAAGATAGCATGAAGTAACGAGGGGATTATTCTTAGCTAACAAAAATATACCCTCATTCTTCTAAAAATAAGTCACCTTAATACCTAGCCTGCTAGTTTTCCAATAAAACAACACAATAGCTTAACAATAAAGGTGAGTAAATAAATAAAAAACTGTAAGTCAACATCATTATTTGATTGGTTGTTTGCTTTATTTAACTATAACTCTACCCGAGATATGCTATCCAATATAAGTTTTGATTCAATTTATGTAAGATCCTCGTATTTCCTATCTTGAATTAGCCTATAGAATCTTAAAATATTTGAAGTTAACCCAAGTCAAAGTATCTTTCTTCCTTCTTCTAGTCCTCTACAATTGCATGCTTATTGTGACTTAGATTGGGTAAACTATCCCACAACTAAGTGTTTAACCATTAGGTATATTGTCTTTCTTATCAATAGCTTAATTTCTTAGAAGTCAAAAGAACAAACTATAATTTTTTATTCCTTAATTGAAGTGGAATACATGGCCATAACTAATGCTACTAGTGAATTATTATGGCTCTACTCCTTGTTAATAAACTTGAAGGTCTCATTATTATCTCCCATGTCTCCTTTTTGTGATAATCAAGTTGTCTTATACATTGTTGCTAAATAATTTTTCACGAATATACCAATCATATTGAGATTAACTATCATTTTATTCATGATGGTACTATCAGCAATGAGCTTTGTACTTTTCATGTTAGTTTAGGTGATTAACTTGGCATTCTCTTCACTAAAGTACTTAGGCACACCTAGTTCTATCATTTACTCCGCAAGTTAGGTATTTGTAATCTCAATGCTCTTTATTTGAGAGAGCTGTTAAAGATCTAAAAGATTGTGGGGAGAAAATATTAAAATTTCTAATCCTCGAGATATCTTCTCCTTAATTATTAGATTCACTATATAATTGCATATATTTTTTCCTTGTATTAGTTACAATATTTTTTTTATTCTTTATAATACCTTTTATTTTATGTAAATTTCGGTCGTTGTATTAGTTATAATACCTTGTATTAGTCACTCAATTTCGGTCGTTGAACATATATATATATATATATATGTAGTTACATTGGATGTTTTTCCAAATTAAAATTTTCACAATATAGGTGCATAAAACAACTAAATCTTAAGTGATGTGTCATACAAAAGTATTCATAATTCAATTTATCTAATTTAAATATGATTTTTAGTTCAATTCAAAAAATATTTCAATTAATTTTTGGAGTGAACTTCAAAGCTATATTCACGTAGCCAAATAAAATTATCTTCTCTTCAAAATATTCAAAATATATTTTTAATGTTTTAATATTGGGGACTCTATTAAATTAATTATTATAAAGAATTTTATATGCATAAGTTAATTGTTTAGCAGAATTAAAAAATTTTAATTTCACAAAAAAGAAACTTTTAAGATGCGGTAGGGGCAAATTGTTTATATCTGAAATCTTTAGGTTCTATCCTTTTCAACCAGTGAATGAAAAAAAAAATCAATATGGTGTATTCCGACTGAATAGCACCCTACAACAGACAACTGTAAGAGTACGTATAAAATTGAATTAGTTTCGGATGGAATAATGATATCGATTTTCAAGAGCACTTCGTAGGTTGGGTCAGAAAAGAAAAGAAATAATCCAAGCATTCAATTAACCCCAACGACTACCTAACCCTTTGTTGGTCTTCCGTCCCCAGCTTTGGCTATATAAAGAGCACTAACTCGATGGGGGTTCCAGCTAATAATTCCAAAGATAATTAAGAGAAAAAAAATTTCTAAAATCAAGTAATGGCTTGCAATAATTCTATGGTCACTTCTGCAGTGATAATCTGCTTGTTGATGGTGGGTGCGCCACTGCAATACTGTGAAGCAATAACATGTGGTCAGGTGGCGACTTCAGTGTCGTCATGCATAGCCTATCTACAAGGCCGTGGACCTCTACCTCCGGCTTGCTGCAAAGGTGCCAGCAACCTGAAAAACGCCGCCAAGACCAAACTTGACCGCCAACAGGCCTGCGAATGCTTGAAATCCTTTGCTCGCGGCATTTCCGGAATCAACTATGGTCTTGCCGGTGGACTTCCCGCCAAGTGTGGGATCACCATTCCCTTCAAACTTAGCCCATCTGTTGACTGCAAAAGGTATTTAAGTTCCCTTCCTTTCAATTTCTTCTTTAGGTAGGGTATTATTTAATTCTTCTTCTTCTTTTTCATACATACAAAACCAACTGATTTGAATTTATTTTGATAAACTGCAGAATCAATTAATGAACAGAGGAGCATGGGAGCATGGAATAAAATACGAAGCAATAGTACTGATCAAATAAGGAAAGAACTCCACATAAGGACCGTTGTTGTAATGTTCCTTCGAGTTGATCGTAGTTGTGATGTTATAAACCGTATTAAAATTTGAGGATCTTCACTTATGTATTTTAAATTAACGAAATAAACTAGCGGCATAAATATTATTCCTGAAAACGATCATCTCCAGTTTAAACTTTGATGAAGGAAAATGGCTTTGAGAATTGAGATACCCTCTCGCTAGTCTTCTAGTGAACCACAAGGCCTACTGATTGGCTGTGTTTAATCAATTGTGGCTAAGGTGGATGATATTCAGTTTAATTTACCTATTTTGTTACTAAACAAATCATCTGCGTAAATGATAAGTCACTCTAATTAACCTTTGAGATCAAAATATGTTAATTGGTACTACGTGTATAGCTCTCTCGCCACTACATTTCCATTATTTATAGCAGCGATGATGAGTAGTGCTAGCACGAACATTTTTAGTAGCTATTTTATATGAACATCTCTTGCAATTAAGTGTAACTTTATTCTCACATAACATTTTCAAATTTTAATTCATGGTAAACAAAATTGATCCCATTCATAATCTAACGATATAAGTTAAGGTAACGATATTTGTAATAAAATACTAAAAACAAAAACTTATTTAATTAAGATTTGTGATAAGAAAACTAATTTAACAGTGACAATCAAATACGAAATAAATTCAAATTTCTAAACTAAGACATTCTTATATATCTTAAAGATACATATTAGTTAATAAATTATATCAATTATTTAATGTAAAAAAACTATTTTGAAAAAAAATTTTAAATGTGAAAAAAAACATAATTTCTTGGGTTTTTGTTTTTATTTTTTTACTTTGAAAACTGAAAACTAAAATAGAATGTAGTAAAAAGGTTTTCTTTATTGGTTTTGATATTTTAAAAAAATAGAAACAAAAAAACCAAAAAATAAGTGAAAATCAAACCTTAAATTATCAAAACTTAACTGTTAATCTCATAGTGTGAGAAATAAAAAATCATTTAAAATAATATTATAAGTATAATTTTCCTTTAATCACTCTAAGTTGTTGAATATATTGAAATCTTTGATTTTCTAGTTAAAGACTTGAAATTTAATTGTACAATGTAGTATAAGTGACTTGGGTGCAATTAATTAAAAAAAATCTTTTTACTAAATAACAAAGAAGTAGTGTGATCAAACTCCACTTAACTTTCAAGTTAACAAGCCTAAATAACATAGTCAAATTCTTATTAAGAATAGTAAAGCTATATACTTAAGAATTACTCTTTAAGACATTGTTTATGTAATTAAATTAACATTTAATAATCCCCATTAATTTTTTATTTTTAAATGAAAATTTCTCCAATGGACAGGAAGGATCCATATGACATTAGTTTGCTTTCGTGAAAAGGAAAATCCAATAGCATGGCTAGCCATATTAGAACATGTATAGAACTTAAAGATTGCATAATGTTACGGACCGATCAAAAATACAAGTCCTTTGAAAGTTGCCTTAAGTTTTTTAGTAGATAGCATGATTTTTAGTCTTAATATTTAAGGTAAATTTGTGGCAATATGCTAAAAAAGAGAACAATCAATCGATGAAGTCACTCTTTAAGCTTTTAAAAAGTCATAAGTTTGGATGTCTCCCCTAATTAACTATAAAAAAAACTCTAGTTTGCTTGCATTCAAGATATTTTTATTGTGGTATCCATTAGTAGAAAAAAAGGTATTTACAAATTTCAAGTGTAGCTAATAATTGAAGAGTGTTATATGATGAATATGTATCTAATACCTTGCAAGTTTTAATAGTAATACTTCTACTTAAAAATTGTGAATTGGTAAAATTATTGTCAGTTTTGAGAAATAATATTCATTTAATACTTGCTCTTAATTACTACTTCCTACTTTGATAAGGAAGTTGATATTGATCAAAAGAAAAAAGAAAGGTAAGAATGTTGATTGATTATTAGCTTTGTAAGATGAACAGAAGTCAATTAACTAGTAATGAAATTACTCTTTGATTTTCATCCACGACTCATATAGTTATCATAATTACGATACGAAGGTAATACGGTCAAATATAGCCATAAAGCATGACCCATTCCTAAATGCAAAACTGGTATCCCATGTGTTTTCACAAGTTGTTAAAGAATTAAACTAGCTACTCGCGATAAAAGGGGTACGTTTGGTTGATACTTCTTATGGTCTATCTTTTTACATTAGATTTCTTTTATTTTTAGGGTTTCACTTTGAAATTAAAACACTTATTTTTTGAAATAAAATCTCTGCCATTTTAAAATATAAACAGAAATCTTGTTGGTTATTCTATTGATTTAAAGTTGTCACTCAAGACAGACCTTAAATTTTGATATGTGTGTGCATCCATTAACAAAGTAGAGGAAGTTCTTTAAAGATGTTATTAATTTTTTGGAAATTAAAAGAATGTATTAATGAATCAAAGATCTATAAAAACATAAAATAAATAAAATAAAACATATGAGGCTTAATATAAGGATGTCAAGACAAAACTCCTAATTATCAACTAATCTCCAACTACATAACATAAAGTTGGAACAATTAAGGTAATCTTTTCTAGTAAAAATGATGCCCGATATCCAATTTATGGTAGCCTCAAGGAACACCTACTTACTTCTCTTGAATGCTCTATACTTTAGAGCAATCCTTTCTTTTTAAACAACTTAAATAGAGTAATTAAATGCAAGTTTGAAAAGTGCATGGTCAACCTAGGATAAGCCATGAGCTTTATCTACACAAACAACAATGGAACTCCAATCTTAGGATCTTGAAATGTAACTACATAAGAACTTAATGTTGTGCCATAAAAGGTTAGTATATTGGCACTAGAAAGAAATGATCTCCTGATTCTATAACTTTACTACATAAGAGATATAACTTATCATTAACATTAGAAATGGAGATTAGTCTATTAGTCATATGGAGCTTATTTTTTATTACAAGCTAAAAGAAAAAAGTTTCCATAGGTAATTGCTACTTGAACTATACTAATCTGAACTATTATGCTTTGGAAGATGCATCTCTCAATAGGATTTTATAGGATTTATTAGTGAATAGACTAGAGGAGTGAAGAGACCAACTAATGGAATCCTTTGGTTGTTGATTTGGAAGATAATCAAGTAAAGCTTCTTACATTAAGCTTGCAGTTCTCACATTTTAGCTCCATTTTCTATTTAAGATGAAAAGGATACTCTAGCATTTGAGTGGATATAAGTGTCTCCCAGTTGGGAAGGAAGGAAGCAGATAAATGGCACTAGTTTTGGACTAATAATCAAACAATAGATAGGATATAATTCCATTGCCAATTATGTGATGTATCATTTAATTCAATATGTATCTAATTATGAAAATTTGTTATAGGGACTAGGAACCATCAGTTAGATCATTAAGCTCTCATAAAGATTTACCTATAAGGAAATAAAAATGCACCCATTTTACCTATAAGAATTAATTATCCTTGAAAAAATTTTCAGGTTCTTTTAGCTAGACTAACCTATGAGGACAGGATTGGTGGAGTGATTCCCAAATATCCTTCATCTTTTAATGTGCGTACTTATTACCACTTTACTTTTGCAGGAGCCTTTATACGGATTTTGCCCATCTAAAAGAAGTTCCTCGTATTCTTTTCAATTGATTTGAGTAGTTTCTTAGGGGAGAGTGAGGTGACAAGTTTAGAATATGTGCATGCTATTCAAGGTTGAGATTACAAGCTAAGCTATATATGCTATAATAAGAAAATTGTTGCACCAACAACTAAGTATAGGCTATATCTTATCTAAAATGGTTATACAGTCACAAAACTTCGATTTTCTTCAAATAATAATTAGCTATAAATATTTAAAAGGAGAGGAACTCACTTTTATACATGTAAGAAGAATTACTTGGTTTATCAGGATTTTGGCAGTTTTGAACACAATGAAGAAACTCTTATCTTTGTTAATGTCTAGGCCTAATAACCTGCTAAATAAGTGAAGGGAATCCATTAGCAACTTGATGGACTCCTCGTCAACTTTACAGAACATCAAAAGTTCATCTGCAAAAACAAAATTTTTTATAGCAAGTTTGTTACATCTATTATGGAATTTAAATTTTGTAAAAGTTGTTTATACTCTTATGATTTCAACTAACACTTCTATGCAAAAGGTAAACAAAGTTGGTGAAAAGGGGTCTCCTCACCTTAGATCTTTAGTTACTTTGAATGTTGGTGTAGGTTCTTCATTTCCAACGATACTGAAATAAGGAGAAATTATGCATTCTAGGAGACACGTGGTGAATACATTCAAAAAACCAAAAGCCTTGAGCATCTCCTAAGAAAATTTCTGCCTAATGGAGTCATAAGCTTTGTAGAAATCTATTTTCATAGCAAAATTTCCAGTAACTTTCTTCTTTCTATAATCCTTGAAAAATTCTTGAGCTAGCAAACTATTATCTCCAATAAGTCTACCTTTGATGAAAGTTGCCTGTAAAGAGTTTATCAAATGATTCAACAACTGTTTGAGCTTATTAGCAAGGGTCTTTACTATTATTTTGTATATTGTGTTGTAGCAAGATATAGGCATGTAGTTTCTTTAATAATATTATATAATTGAAGTTCATTAAGAATGAGAGAAAAAAAAAGTTTCATTATCCTAAAATATGAATCAATCAACACAAGTATAAGCAAGATATCGTAAATGTGAACATCATATGTAATAATGTCGTCATTATCTTTAGCAAAATTTTTGTGAAATTAACTAAAAAAACATAAACAAAAGGAATTATTATTTATAAATAAAAAGGTCAGTAGAGTTTTTATTATAACCATAAAAATCTTTTATAGTAAGTTAAGTCACATTTAGTGATAAGATAAAATTATTTTTATATGTATCTAACTACTGCAGTAGCTAATTAATATTTTTTATAACAAAAGCATTTAACTTCTAGTCTATTAGTGCTTATTTTCTTGTTTATTTGATTATTATAATATTAATTTTATTTTATTTTAATGATAATGACTAAAAGATAAGATAACTTAACTAATCCTTCACAAACTTAATAATTATGTTAATTATTATAGTTATCCTAGCATAATTTTATTTGATAAAAATAAGAGATAGTTAAGCGATCTAAACATATAAATGTTTTGAGAATTGATACTCATATTCGTTGCTTTATTTTGGGGGATAAAAAATTTTTAATTAAGAAACTTTAAATAAAATGAAAAATTCAAATTGAGATTGAAATTTAGAGAGGAATATAGGCATAAGGTTATGAGGTAAGTATGGAAATATTACAAGCATTCAAATATTTTTTATATATCTTTATTGGTTACCAATGACATCTAAAATGAGGTAAATTAGGTTCTTGTAATTAAAATTATTTAAATTTTATTTTCAAAACTTAAGCACGTGATATAATAATCACATTAGTGTAATAAATAAAAAAGTATGGGTGAGAGATCACAAATCAATTATATAGTGGTTTAACAAATAAATCTTATCCTCATCCACTCGTTCTGACTCATTTGAAATTGTACTAATCTCTTATTTTAATTAGGTGAAGAAAAATCTTTTTACAAGTTTTTTTTGTTTGTATTAAGTAGAGATTAACCTTTTATAATCTTCTTTGATTATGAAAAGGATCCACTACCTCTCTTAAATTCTACAATACATTAGAAATAACCTTCAATTGAAGGTCACAACTTAATCAACCTAATATATTCACTTTAATGCTTTAAGACTCAAAACCAATTCATAATAAATGCAAAAGAGCTATAAATATTTAAATACTCTCTCAGATATTTACTTATATTAATAAATGTCATAAAGTTATCTAACAACAACAACAAAAAATCATGTATTTATAACTAACAAATTTTTCAAATAATCATTAAAGATATAAACTAGTCATTACAACTTCTAATTTCTCTAAATAATCAAGTAGTCAAAGCATGTTTTGCTCAGTATCAACTAACCGATACCATATTCGAATATAAACTCTCAATTCTATCTAAACTTGATTTAGAGATTGACTAGCTAGTAGAAAAATTTTGGACTAACCAGTTATTAATTAATTGGCCCATTAATTAGCCAATGGTCTAATCAATTCAAAAAACTTATCCTATATCTTTTTATTCTTATATTTAGGTAACCTATCTAAATCTTTAAGCTAGCAAAACTCCTATAGATTTACAATTTCAAATGCATTTTGATTTTTCAATTTTCAAAACTTAAAGAAAACATTGTATTTTAATAAAAGTTTGAGTTATTCACTTTCAAAATAAAAGTTCTTCAAATTTTTTAAGATTAAATTTTTTTCTTTAAAAATAAAAACATAATTCCTCTTAATAAATGAAAAATTATATGCATTGGGATTGACAATAAGATGTTTATATATATGGAACCTGTAAATTATTGAAGTGACTTAAGTGTTTTTTTTTTTTTTGGAAGTGACAAAGTTAAGGATACAAGAAATATTATATTTATTTTTATAAATTGAAAGATCTTGAATATTCCTTGATCTTGTTCCAATTGACTTTATCTTCACTTGAATAATTTAAATTTTTATAGATTTTATTAATTTCTTCTCTTTTGTTTTACAGGTCTCTTAATATTTCACTTTACTTCGTGATATGTATTTTGGTTTAATTAATTCATAATTTGAATGATTTTATTTTATTTTCTTTTTATTAGTATTTTTTGTTATCAGTAAAATATAAAGTAGGCATTCCCTTGATACTCCATTTTGTCCTACGAAAATTCTTTTAGCTCAATTGATTCATATTTTCAATAATTTTATTTGATATTTATCAAAAATAAAATATTATTGACAAGTTTTTGTTATGATTAAAAGACATAATGGACCTACTCTTTGACACATTGCTTATGTGTAAAATGTGTGAATTGAACACTAAAGTTTTAACCAATATTCAGATCAGACTCTAACATTTTAAAATGTTTAGATTAGACCATAACATTTCAGAAACGTTAAAAAATAACCCAAATATTTTAAAAACATTCAAAAATAGCCCTGGATCCATTTCTGATAGATGATTCTGTTAATTGCCACGTGATAGTGACATTAAAAGTTCTAAATGACATTTAAGAGGGGGTGAATTGGGTTCTTAAATTTTTAAAGAAAATACACAAAAATAAACTAATAATAATTTGTAGAAACTAAGTACACAAATATGAAACAAATAATATAAATAGTACTTAAAATTATTGAAAATAAAATAAGAAATACAAACTTAAAAGTTGTAACAACTTACAAATCCTTTTTGACTTAAGAATAACCAACTCTTTTTTTTTTTAAGACTCAAGAATAACCTTTAGACATGTTCTTTTGTAGGTTCAAGAATAATTTCGAAATACTCTTTAATTAAGAATAACTTTACAATGACAAAGAAACTTCTCAGTAGTAAAGAGAACTCAAATCTCACAAACCTGATAAGTAAAGCACTTTTAAACACGTATACACTTTAAAACCAAAAGAGACTTGCTCAGACTTTGCTCACACTAATTAAACCCATGACTTGTTCGATAATTCTGTGTTTTACTCCTTACTTTCCCATCTATTTATACAAACAAATAAGACTCATAGTCATTGGAGCATTAATAAACTCTTTTAGACCATTGTCTAATGGATGTATCCATTGTATATATTTTTTGACTGTTGGACAAATCTTCTATCCGTTGTGTAATGTGACCGTTACGCTTTGTTCAATAGATCGATAAGCCATGTTCGGTCGACCGATCTTTTAAGTTTATTTATTCGGTCGACCGATAGCCTTCGTTCAATTGACTGGTCTTTATTCGGTCTACCGATCTCCAAGTCCTGACTCATTCAGTCAGTCGATCTTCTCAAGACGTTCATTCGGTCGACTGATCTTTCTTCGGTCAGCCGACGCTTCCTTCAACACTGTGTTTGATCAACCGATCAGTATTAGGTCGATCGACCTTCGATCTTCAGCATTATACCAACGTACTTGATTAATCAAACATCTTCTTTTTCAACATACATATCTTTAAACATACTTAAACAAAAATATTAGTAGAAAATATGTTTTGTTATCATCAAATTCGAGTGGAACCTGCTTTAGTTCAATAGATATGTGATAACGTATGAGTGGTTCACATACATGTGGCATTATTTTTTGAAAATTTTGCTTATGGATCCTACAAATACTACGTAGACTATCACGTGACAATACGTCTCATCTGTCCAATTATATTTTGCCATATGTTGATAGTATATTAAGTAACACTTTAAAACACTTGGACCAATCATACGTTATCACGTGGTATTATTTTTTAAAAATTTACTTGTGAGTCCCACAAATACCATGTAGACTGCCACAAGACAATAAGACCTATCTGTCTAATTATATTTTGCCATATGATGGTAGTATATTAAATAACACTTTAATACTAAAATGTTGTAATCATAACTAAATTCCTTTGATAGTTGAAGTGATAATGCTCCAACAAATCCTTCTTAAGGTTGCCAGTTTAAATCCCATTTCAAAACAGTGTCATTTTAGTAGGAAATTTGTTGTCCCTCACAACATGTAACTCAAACCTGAGACCTTCACTCTACCCAAACTACGCTTTACCAACTGATCTGCACGTTTACTTTGGTTACTTAGATCACTTTTTTTTTATAAATTGGATAGAGCTTAGGATTAGACTACTACCGCTACATGCCATAATATAATTGGACATATAAGTCCCAATACCACTTGCATGTAGACTACTCATACACGGCCATATGGGTCCCAATACCACTTGCACGTAAACTAATCATACACGGTCACGTGTCATTGTCACTTAGCAATTAACAGAATCATTTAATAAAATTGGAATTAGGGCATTTTTTTAATGTTTTAAAAGTATTGTAGTTGTTTTTTAACGTTTTTAAAATGTTTCGAGTCTAACCTAAATACTTTAAAATATTAAGATTTGATCTGAATATTAATTAAAATTTTAGGGTTTAAATTACACATTTTACCATATACATTTTTTGGTTTCATTAATTTATATTTTAAATCATTCAATTAAAAATTTTATTTATTAAAAATAAAATATTAATAACAAATAACGAGCCCTCCGTTAATTCAATAACTTGATGATGTACGATGCATTGCATGTGGCAAAACTAATCGATAATACGGACCCCATACCATGGACAGGATATTATGAGGAATATGTGGATAGCCTGCAAAGTTAGCTGAGACAATATGAGTAAGTCATGGTTTATGTCCTTTTTTTTAATACAAAAATTAATAGAAGATATTTGTTTGTTTTGTTTTTATCTATATATATGGTTTATAAATTTATAAAAATAAAAATAAAAATAATTAAATAAAAATTTTGATTTATTTCTATTTAATAAATAAATTTTACAAACAGATTTTTTATATTAAATAATAGATATAATTTATTAATTAATAAATATATGAGAATATTTTAATTTAAGAATTTGAATCTATTTTATATTTAGTTATTAGCACTAAATTAATTTTTATAATAAATTTAGTTAAATTATTTATTAATATAAAATTTTATTAAATAAAATTTATTTTTTAAAAATTAAAACTAAAACTAAAACTAAACAATTATAATAAAAATAGAGGTGATACAAATATCCCTTAAAAAAGAATCTTCTATCGGTCTTCTATGAAACTTGTTGAGGTATATTTAAAAAAAAAAAAAACTTGTTGAGAGATCCTATGATTATTTGTACGGAGAACGGTATATCGTGGACCAAGTTTATAGACATTCCAAAAAGATAATGAATGCTTTTTCACCTAAAGTTTCCACGTATGTCCGTATAGACATTCCAAAAAGAAATGTGGAATCTGAATTAAAATTGAGGATTAAGTGGCCTATAAAGCCTTTAAAACTCTTGCGAACAGTATATTTTGAACCATGTTTATATACACTCCAAAAAGAGAGGAAATGCTTTTTCACCTGAAGTTTCCACGTATATCCTTGTGACGAACAAAAAATTGTGGAATGTGAACTAAAAACGAGGGCTCAGTGGTCCGAGAAAACCTTTGAAATTCTTCAAATATTTTAAGTTTTGCTCTTTTCATCCCGCTTTCCATGCATATATACTAACAAAAAGATGTGGAATGTGAATTAGAGTTGAGGTCTCGGCAGTCTCAGATAACTTATAAAAATCTTCAAATGTGAAGTTTTGGATTTAAGTTCTATAATTTATTTGGTATTAGAGTTTTAAAACTTTTTCGAGTCTAAATTTTAAAAATTTAAATGGTTTACTTAAAATATGTGAGATTAAATTAAATAAGATATTAATATCAAATTATGAATTCATCTAAAATACATATTTTTTGAAAATATTTAAAATATATTTTATTTGCATGTCAATGCTAATATTTAAGAATGTATTTGATATACGAAAATAGTGTGAATTCTACAAAAGAAAAAAGAATGAATGGCTTGTTCGTCATCCCAAAGATGATGTGACTTCTGTCGGTGTAATCTACTTGAAGCTGTTCGTTTAACATCTCTGTTATGGGGTGAGTGATTACAGAGAAAATGCGTAGAACTATACAAATGATCCTGTTAGACCTATGATCAACGAACAAAAATTCACGATATTCCTCTGTCAGAAGCATGGGGCATGAAGCATTGTCCACAGGATTTTCAGAAAGGGGAATAAAACTCTCGTGGCTACAATTTAAAACTGGAAGACAGCATGTAGCAAGATTGCTATTTTCTGTACTGATTTGTGGATCAAAATTTAGATCTTCCCCACACGTTAGGGCAATCCAAGAATGAGACATGGTGGTGTACCGCGATCAGTTAGCATTTATTGGCCGGCTCTTTCCATTCAATTTAATTGTGACATATAACTATTCATATGACCTCACTGAACTGACATCGGACCAAAAACCAAAGAATACCTGTTTTCTGTCGGTACGGATACAGGTAGGGTCCATGTCATATCAGGTAAGTGTTCATGTACATCAGTCTACCGATATTTGTACTAAGAACGCACTGATCGCGCAGACAGCTTTTTTTTTTCCCCATTCATTTCTCTTATGTCCTTGATTTTCTTCTCTTTTTTCACCTAAATCTCTTTTTTTTAACATGAAATTCATATATTTAAATTTAATCCTTTACTTTATACCTCCGTCTATTTTTAATAACTTTAAAAAACTTCTAAAAATACCAAATAATTAAAAAAATACCCATTATAATAAATTTGAGTTTCATGTCATTTTCTGCGTATTTATCAAGTTTCAGGCTAAATTTTGACGTGTGATAGGATGTTTTAGCATTATTTTCACGTCTACATCCATTTCTATTAACCAATTTAAAATTTTTTAGCTCAAATTGATAAATTTCTTAATTTTAAGATTTAAAAATTTTTAATTTCGTTAAATTTGTATTCAAATAATTATTAATTAGTATTTAATTCATCAATTTTAAACATTGTAAAAATTAAATTTGGTATGAATACATATAGATTGAATCAAGTTTGAAATTAAGTTAAATTAGGGTTTTAAAATTAGAAATTTTCAATTTTTGGTGAAATTGTATTTTATTTTTTCAAATTGAATGTATGTTCATGTAATTAAAAGTGTAATTGAGCTAATAGAATATCAATTGCATTTGATTTGGTTGAATTTAAAATTTCTCCAAGTTAAGCATATAAAAATTGAGAAATTTTTATTTTTAAGTGAAATAGTGTTATATTTTTTCAAATTGCATGTATATTTATGTATGTAATGACTTGTATTTGTTTGTTACATACAATTAGTTTGTATTTTTGTGTTATATTGTATTTTGCTCTTATTTTAAGATTAATCAAAGTGTGTCAGCTTAACTTACATATTTTCATGTTCTTTGAAATTCATGTGATTTGACTGATAATTTTAAGTTTTGTTAGAGCTACATGTTTCAAAGCCTGTAAACCATTCGGGAGCTTATTTTAGGTGTTTTCTTAACTCAACACTCATTATATTTCATTGTAATTGTGGATTAACCAAAGTATGTGATATAAGGTGCACATTTTTCTTTCTTTGATTAATATGTGTTGCTAATTTAATTTATAGTTAAGGAATGGATAGTAAATGATTTAATTGAGCTTTTGTGCATGTGTTTATGGACTGATTTTCATTTATTGAAGGGCTAAAATCTCTATTTCTAAGCTGGTCACTTACGAAAAGAGTGATAAAAAATCTAGGATTTGAAAATCTACGCAGGTTGTCAGATTAATCAATAAACAACATAACCTAATCATTATATGACCAAACCTTGATTACTTATGACAGTTTTAGGATTGAGATAAGAGATCTTGGTATTATCTTCAAACCTATTGCCTAAATTTGATGAATAACCAAAATTTCAATTTAAGATTAATAGAGAAAAGACATAGTCTTAACTATAACTTTTGTCTTGAAATTGTAAAAATGCTCTAAATAAGTCATCATAAATTCAATTTTCCCAATTAAATCATTGAACACCTAATCCTTAGCTAATTTATCTATATTTGGTAATTTTTAAAAGCAACTTGATGTCTTTTTACATTATTTGAAATCGAGTTAAGATATTTTAGTGTTTTCAATTTTTAAATTAATTCAATCGATATTTCTACATAATTGTAAGCTAACTGATCTAATAGTTGTAGTTAATTCC
The DNA here is from genome assembly GCA_028565735.1 of Pinacopodium congolense. Classification (NCBI taxonomy): domain Eukaryota; kingdom Viridiplantae; phylum Streptophyta; class Magnoliopsida; order Malpighiales; family Erythroxylaceae; genus Pinacopodium; species Pinacopodium congolense. Next base: position 1,753 of record JAOXYD010132227.1, on the reverse strand, counting down.
TCATGAGATCAACATCTGAACTCCTTAGTTCATTGTATTACTTGTAAGTTCACTATATTACTTGTATGGCTGGTGTATGTGTCTCTATGTTGGTTTTCAATAAATTTGAAAAATTGTGTTAAAAAGTTAAAATTACATAAACCAACAATAGGTAGGCCAGTTCCTAGCCTAAAGAGTTAGATCATTTGCCTGTATTGTGAAAATATTTTGAGAGGTGGAGGAGTCACAAGATTAAAAAGGCTTTTGGCTATAATAAAAGGGCATCATAAAGCTTATGAGAAAGTTTCTCATAATGTGAAGTGATAGATGAAGACAACATGAAGACTTTTATTGAAGATTATTAGTCAGAGAAAGATAAAGGAGATAGATTGAGTTTCAGTATTGATAGTGGTAGTTTATTTTGCAGTGGTGATGGACTTAATATTGGTGGTCATGACATTGAAAGACCATTTATCCCTTCTATCTAGCAAGAAGGAAGTAGCTCAAGCAACGGTGAAACTGGATAGAAAAGAGAGAATTCATTTAATGGTTTTTTTACTCTAAGAATAACTCTAGGAGCTCAACTTTATATTCGTACCACCATATAAATAAAGGAAGTTGATGATTAAGTAGATATGGCTATTACTATATGGCAGAATGATATGATTGTGCCATTTCATGTTGCTCATTCGCATTATTATCAGCCTTTGGTTAATGTCATTGCCTCATATGGTTTGAGATATAAGACTCCTTCGGTGGATGACTATAAAAGTAAACTTCTTATCAATTCTATTATTGGTAAGAGAAACTATTTGAAAGAAAAAAAAATTGCATGGGTTATTAACAGGTACTCAATTATGTGTGATGGTTGGACAAATAGGAGATATGAGCCAATTATTAACTTCTTGGTTTATTATATCAAAGGGAAAATGTTTTTTAAATTAGTTAATGCATCTGACATGACTAAGTATAAAATTGAACCAAGGTAGATTTCACCTTATTTTAGTAATGGCAAAATAAGTCTTATTACTAATGGTGTCTTGCAAGTGTGTTTTGAAAGATAGGTTGAATAAAGTTCAAGTGTGATAGTGTAAGGAGTCTTGAGACAGAAATGAAGAACATATACAAAGAGTCTCGAAGTGAAAAATGAAATTTTATGAAGACTCAAAGCTTGGAGAAGGGAATTGTTTTGAAATAGGTTTACTTATGTTCTTTTTAGCGTAAACTTTTGTTAATATTGTGTAAGCCCTATGGCACCCAAGAGGGGGGTAAATTGAGTATTAAAACTTTTTCAAAAATTTAAACTAACAACCTAAATCAATTGGGAAACTCGATGCAATCACTAAACTAAGATTCAACCTAAGATGGTATGATAGTGCAAATGTCAAAATAAATGCAATAGGTTGATCTAATGGAAAGACACAAGGAAATTTAAAGAAGTTCACCTATCCTAAAGATAGGCTACGTTTCCTTTCCAACTACTCGTTTGATGATTATATACTAATCAATCAAAACAAGTACAATCTTCTTTCAATATGAAGAGTAATCTTTACAATCTTACTTTCCAAGGGTGAAGAGTAACCTAACACAACAATCTTACTTTTTAAGGTGAAGAGTAACCTATCTCAAATCTTTTCAAGGCAAAGAGAATCCTATTCAATTCACAAATAACAAAAATATTCAATTCCCCCAAATTTAAGTAACTACATACACCTTGAAAGGTGTTTCACTCAATGCACAATTAAACTAAGGGCTTTAGCTTTCAATAAATGAT
>JAOXYD010132216.1:0-10937 GCA_028565735.1 Pinacopodium congolense | reverse complement strand
TAGAATGCATAATTCAAAGTTATTATATATGTTTGATGTGTGTGAAAATCCCCTTGATATTTGGTTAAATGCATGTAAGGTATTGCATGAGTATATATAATTGAATGAATTAAATAAATAATGAATGGATGAGTAAATTTGTATGATTAATGATTTGGTAAAGTGGTTATGATGTTATGACATGTATGATTAAGTCTTGGGTTATATAAATTGAATTGGAGTTGTATGGATCCAAATTGATTTGGCTATGCATGAGATTATATATGATAAAATAGATGAAATTGATTAGATTAAAGTATTAAGAAAATTTAGTAAGATGATTGAATTTAATTATGTTAAATTGTGAAATTTATGTTGTGATATTTTGGACTAGTGTTATTCAGACTGAATGGTAAGGATTGATTGATCAAACTGTTAAAAGTTGGAAGTCAATTGACCGAATGAAGAGATCGATCGGCTAAATAGATAATGCTGAAGGTCAGTCAACTAAATGGATGTATCGATCAACCTAATGCTACAAGTTGGTAGATGAACATTGGACAATAGCTAGTTTTACAACGATAAAAATGAATTAATGCGAAGGAGCGTTTGGGCAACGACTATAAGGCAATGAAATGAGTATCAATAGGTGTTGTTTGTATAGTTTTAGTATGCAAGAAAGATAGAAAGCTTTCATACATCGAGATTAAGTATTATTGAGTATTGCCTATGAGTTTATATATGAAGTTGAGTTTTTAAGTGTATTTTATACTACATTTTCATACATAAGCATTGTGTGAGCCCTTATATACCGTGATGAGTCAAGAGTGACTATTTTGTGAAGTGTGATTATGAGAAGGGTAGAAATTGTGAGTGATTTCTTGTAAAAGTTATTCTTGAGCCTTAAGGAAAAAGTGTATTGAAAGGTTATTCCTTAACCTTAGAAAAGGGAGTAATAGGTTATTCCTTAATCTTGAAAGGGGGAGTAAAAAGTTATTCTTAAGCCTTGAAAAATGATTGAATTACTAATATTGTATTTTTTGTTGTTGCAATAGTACAAAAAACTCAACGGTAATGCTGAAAAATAGATATAAGAGCAAGTAGACAGCTTCGAAATAAAATAACTTGTTTGTTTCCTTCTTCCTTACTCTTTTACTTTTATGTACTTATGTTTAAAGTTTAATTTATTATTATTATTCAATTTGATAAATTAGAATTGTTGTTTAGCTTCCGCATTTAAATAAATTGGTAAAAGATTGTGTTGAATAATTTAGAAGAAATTCTTAATACCTAATTCACCTCCCTTTTAGGTGTCATATAGGTTTAATAATTAGTATCAGAACGTAGGTATCACAATTTTTAATTTTAAAAAATTAGTGAGTATAGATTATGACACTTAGTTTAGATGCACCCCCTTTGTTTAATGAAAATAATTTTAGAGATTGAAAAATTAGAATAAAAAATTATTTTTTAAACTTAGGAGGAAATTTTTGGAAAATTGTAGAAAATGGTCCTTACATACCTTCAAAGCATATGGAAAGTCTAACATTCAAAGAAGTATTATAATTGAATGATGTTGAGTTTAAATGTATTTTGTGTAATCATGAAGTTGTGGATATTTTGTTACCTGCCATAAAATTGTACAAGTGTTTAGCCAAATTGCATCAAGATGTGCAAGCGTTCAAAAATATGGTGTGTATTGGAAGAAATCTATTAAGATGAGGAAGACGAAAGCAAACACAAAAAAGTATCCTTGTTATGTTTCCTAGACGACGAGGTACGTACTTCCACAATTCCTTGTGATATAAAAATACATTCTCATTCTAAATCTTATAATAATGATGATGAATATCATATAGAATATGCTTATAAATAATTATTAGAATATATAGAATCTTTGTCAAAGAAGAAAAAGAAGTGGTATGATAAATATAATGAGACCTCAAAATTACTTAATAAATGTATATTGGAAAATAAAGTGTTTAGAAAAGAAATAGAATCAAATAATGATATTGAGTGTGAAATGCAAAAATTGGTAAAAGAAAATAGTTCTTAAAAAAAAAACAATTAGAATCAAAATGTGATGTTGATCATGATAGTTTGGTAAAAAAAATACATCTCTTAAAATGGAGATAGATTTCCTTAAAGACTCACTTGCTAAATTCACTAAAGGGAATGAGAGTTAGAAAACATGTTAACTGGTCAATAGTTTGTACATGATAGATATAGTTTCGGTTATATTAGTGATAATGAACCTTTCTCTACTATGACTAAATTTGTTAAAAAAAAGAACTTATAGGAAGAAGAACTTAGCCCATCCGTTAAAAATATTTCTAAGTCTTCATTATCTAGCTCTCATTGTAGAAAGCATCATCAAGCATTTTTGTATGTATCAAGACCATTATATAGAAAGAAGTTGTATATACCTAAAAATAGACATAATTTTTTTGTTAATGCACATTATCAAAATGAAACATATAAGCCTCCTACTTTATATGATCCTCATGCTTTCATGATTGTTTCTAGAAATGTTTATCATACTCATCAAAGGCCATCAAATATGTCTCATGCATATCTTAGACAAGAATTTTATCAAAGACAAATGTTTAGATATAGAAATTTATACAGGACTAACATGAAATCTTATTATCATTTTATTATGCTTCTAGAAGTTTTTCTTAATATAAATGCATATAAGACTCATACACCTTTGGTTTATCATTATGGTTGATGTTTTAGGCACGCCCATCAAGTTTGTTATGATTGTTTAAGAAATATGAATGTTTTGCCTAATGGACGAGATATGTTTTAAAACTAACTATCAAGGATCTAAAAAGCTACGTCTTGGTGGCATTTACCTTGGCTTCTATCATTGAAGATTTCAGCAATCCTCCAGTCACTGGAATTAGTAGCTACATTTACCCTTGTACAAAAGTCGTTTATAGATACTAAAAATTCATTAAACTTATTTTGTATGTTTTGAAAGGGTATCTCCAAAGGGTTAAAAAAAAAAGGAAATCACTAACATTTTTTAACCAAGAAAGTGAAAATTTCAAAACATGAATTTGGTAATAAACATGAAAGCGAGGTATTCCTTGAATTTATATTTATATTAATGAATTTGCATACTTGATGGTTTGACTATTAATTGAATAACTATTTTTATGAAAATAAAATTTATTTGAGTTTTCTTTGTCAACTTTTTCTCTGCATTGTACATGTTCGACATCGTATGCGTTCGGTCAACGGAATGACTCATATCGGTCAACCTATTGTTGGTCAACTGATAGAGCAAGTTCGGTCAACCGATATCCTAGTAAGTCACATTTTAAATTTTCCTAATCATTACATTTGGTTTATTTTTCCTGTTATTGAGTTTTCGCCCCTCCCAAGTCTTAAACCCTTTCTACATCCTTTCTTCCTCCTATTTGTGAGTGTTTCTCCCAAGATTCATTCTTTCTTCTTTGCAATATTAAATAGTGTTTTAATTGATGTTTTAGGTTGTTTTCAGGCATAATTTTTATATGTTATTGGTCATAATTGATAATAGATGCTTTTGAGGTGCTTAATTGAATATTTTCAAGCCTTGACATGTCTTTGCATTAGAAATCATGGTTAGGAATACATGAATATGATTTTTAAGTTTATTGATTTCATTGAGTATGAATTAATAGGTTGAAGAGCCTTCTTGAATGCATTTCCTACGTGATTAAGCATGACTAGGTAAATTGTGACTCTTCATATGTCTTAATATGATTCATTTGTTGTGTCTTTTGAATGTTTAGATACTTTATGGTTTACATGAATTGATTTTACATTTGTAAGCACTAAGAAACATTTTGAGCATTTTTTTTGGATAAATATGAATTTTAACATCTTATCCCTCTCATACATTAAAATTTTTTTGAACTTACTCAATTTTTAAATGAAATTACTTTTATTGATGAGGAGCGTAAAAGTTTTATAAAAGATGGAGAATTTCCTTTTGTAAATTTTTATACTAAAAAATTTTGATGAATTGCCTCCATATATTAGTTTATGATAAAGGTTTGGAAGTTCTTAATGCAGCAAAATCCTTGAGTCTAGACATTATGCAGTTTGTAAATTCTTAGAATCCTTTAAAGGTTAATTATTAGAAATTTATGACACAACATCTAGATCATATTTTATTCATGTAGATTATGACACTTAACTTATTTTCAAAGTTTCACAAGTTTATTTTGGATAAATTCATGCATGGTATTATTTTTCAAAGATAGAGAAGGATTTTTAAAAAAATTGTTATGAAATGTAATTTTTGTATGATGCTTTGAAGTTGATATGCTTGTAACTTGCTTATTCCTTTCATATGTTTGCTTTTATGCATGAATTTAGGGATATTGCACTTATGTTATGAACTTGAATGATGTTCCATGACTCCCTCAAGCCTTTTATGTCTTATTATAAAAGTTTGAATTATCAAAATTTGAGAGTGTATAAATTAAGGGGGATTCTTAAACTTTGAAAATTTTGAAATTATGAAATTTGCAATTATTGCAAGATTATAATTACCTTAGGGGGAGTTAGTCGAACTTTATAGTTCTTGATGATTTTTTGATAAAAGTTGAGATTCTCAAAATAATTTTTACATGGCATATGAAGCAATTTAATTGATATCTTGAAATTTTTTACATCTTGTGTATGATGCCGTGATGTTAATTTGGCTTTTGGTTTTTTTTTTTTTGGTTATGTATAAAGAAAGAGTACCCCTTCTAGGAATGATAAGTGACATTTGTTCTGATATTTCCATTTAAGGATGATACTTTGTATTATATGTTTGTTTTGAGTATTATTAACAATTGGTTTTATGATACTTATCTTGTTATAATTAATTGGTCAATTATCAATTTGCACTATTTTTATTGCAATTGCTATTAACAAGCTAGATTGCTAACAATTAATAGTTGATGGTTTTATTAACAAGTGGCATCTTGCTTTGAAAATTATTTTATATTCAAATTGATTTCCATATTTGATATCAAGGTTTGCTCTCTAACTTTTAGTATCATTTCTTTTAACAATTAGTATAGATATATCTCCTTTTCTTACCAAGTTTGGAATCAAGTATGTAATTTTTGAGTAATTAATCTCTATTTTAACAACAATTGGTATTACTTTTGATGGAGATGTGTTTGACAACTCTTTGAAATGAAATTTAGTTGATTTTTTCTTTCCTTTGAGTACTTGTGACTTGGTATCTTGAGTTTATCATGGTTTATTCCACTAAGAGGGAGTGTTGCTAAACGAAAACTTGTTCCAAAACGTTATTTGAAAGTTAAGTTATGAAATATTTTGACAATCAACTTGAGATATATGTTTTAGCATAAAAGGAGAAGATGTATGTATCTTGTTTATATGTTTCATGTTTATTGGTATCAAAGTGTTATGATTTTCATATGTGACTCATTTTATGTTAAAAGTTCATACCTTTTTGTAATTAGATGTACATCTTTTTTATGATTACAAAAAAGAAGAGAATGATAGATGTGATATTAGAATATTTACGTACAATATCATATGGTTTTTCCATCATAAAAAAGGGGGGAGAATATTGAACCAGGGATTGGTTCCACCTTTGTTTTAATGATATCAAAATAATTCTACTAATGTATTTGTATGGTTTGTTGTATTTGTTAAGATAGGGTTGATGAAAATAAGTCTTTAAGTATATGATGGAGACTTGGAGTGCATGTATGTTAAGCCTTGATAATAAGCGATGCGTATGGAATACATGAAGTATGTTAGAGAGGTATGAAGACCAAGTCATCAAGAAGAGAAGCATTGAAGTCGATATTGAAGATTGAAGATTGAAGATTAAGCTCAAGAGTAGTGTAAGTTCTATTGTAAGTCTTCTATTAGCCTTACCATAGTGATGAAAGGGTTCACTTCGTGTATATGCATTCATAATAGTACTTACGTATAAGATGCTTAATCAAGAGGTTTGATATGTGTTTGATGTGTGTGAAAAACCTTTTGATGGGTGGATGAATGGATGTATGATATTATATAAATATATATGTTGAGTGAATTAGTTAAAAGAAAAATATATGAACAAATTGATACGATTAATATTTTGGTAAATTGACTAAATATATATGTTTTAAGATATTTAAATCGATTAGATTTTGCATTAAGGTAATTTGGTAAGATAAATGAATTTGGATGTGATAAATTATGTGTAGAATGTGTTAAGATAAGTTTAAAATGAATTGGTATGTGTTAGAATATATCATATTGGTTTAAGAAGTGAATGGAATTGGTTTTGGATTAATTGGATTAAGTTTGGGCTAAAAAATCTGTATATACTGACCTAAGAGAGGACGATCGACTGAATGAAAAGATTGGGCGATCGAACATGGGAAGTTAAAGGTTGGTCGACCAAACCTTGCCTATTGGTTGACCGAATGTGACGATTTTGCAATGATAACGTGGAACGATCAGTTTTGCAACGGTTATATCATTTAATGTTTTTTTTACTGTTGGACAACGGTAATGCAACATATATGTTGATATGTTTTGGTATAAATATGTGTTGTTTGTGTGGTTTATAATAAGAAAAAGCGTAGTGAAGTATTCATATATTGAGATTGAGTATTCTTGAGGGTGTTTATGAGTTTTTTGTGAAGTTATGGTTGTGTTGAATTTGATTGTTACATTTCATAAATAAGTGTTATGTGGGCCCTTATACACCTAAGTGAGTTAAGAGTGATAAATTGTGTAAGGTTTGGTTACAAGAAGGGTAAAAATTGTGAGTGAATTATTGTAATGATTATTCTTAAGTCTTGAAAAAGAAGAGTGTTATGAGGTTATCCTTTAGCCATAGAAAAAGAAGTGATAGGTTATTCCTTACCCTTGAAAAGAGAGAGTGAAAGGTTATTCTTGAACTCTAATTCTAACATTATATTTTTATTAATTGCAATAATGCAAAAATCTTAACAGTGGTGATGAGAACTATATGTAGGGGCAAGTTGAGAGCTCCAAACTAAAATAAATCGTTTTTGTCTCTCTTTTCTTACTATTTTTATTTGGATGCATTTATTTTATATTTTATATTTTATTATTATTGTTTAATTCCATAAATTAGAATTGTTGTTTAACTTTCGCGTTTAAATAAATTGGTAAAAGATTAGGTTGAATAATTTAGAACAATTTTTAATACCTAATTTATTCCCTCTTAAATGCCCTAAAAAATTATCTGGAGTAGGATTATCTGTCAAATTTATAACGTGAGTTGGAAGGTTTAAGGGAAATTCCATTAGACATCAACCTTAAAAAGTGTAGCTTCATGATGGATATAATTCTTGGGAGTATGTAACAATGTTTCAAAAACCAGTACCATATTGATACTAATTTTCATCCAAGAATAGTATCATACCAGTATTAACCAGCACCTATACTAGTACCAAAAAATATTTTAAAATTATAAAATAATATCTAAATTTTGTAAAATTTGCAAAATATTCCTTTAATATGTTGTTCTACATAGTTTTTATAATTAAATAAAATTTTATTCTTAATTATTTTATTCTTAATTATTTTATAATTAATTATTTAATAAATTAGTAAATATTAATTATATTAAATATTATTCTATTATATTAAATTTATATTTTAAAATATTTTATTTATATAAAAATATATATAATATGAAATTTATATTATAAAATATCTAACATATATTTTTATTTAATAAATGAATAGCTTTAAATTAGATATTAGATTAAAATAAACTTAAAATTTTAATATTAAAAACTGTTAACAAGTGAATATAAATCAAAATTTTAATATATAAAAAGAAAGTTTTATAAGATTTTATATAATATTTTTATTTTAAAAGATTGAAAAAATTAAAAATTTCACATTTTTAATTATAGATATTGAATAATGTCATGTATGAGTTATATAGTATCTAATCTTATTATTTATAAATGCCCTATGCCCCCTCCTCCCTGAGTCTTACTAAATCCCATATTTCTAAGAGACAAGAAGGAGGAGATAGAGTTTATCTATAAATAAGAGAGATTATGCACTATATGACACATGCTTACCCTCATGAGATTAATAGGGAAATAGAAAACCCAATATCTTAGGGTTAATACTTTAATAGGTGAACAAAAATTTTATTAAAAAATCAGAGGTTAGGGACTTTTTACTAAAGATTCAATAAAAACTTCATAATCATTGCAACAATTATGACAGAGTGTCTAAATAAAGGAAAGTTCCAATAAGGAGAAGAGGCAAATAAGAGTTTCTCCTTGCTGAAGAAAAAGCAGTGTATCGAAAATAGTTTTATCCTTGCCCTACTTCAACAACTATTTAAGGTAGACTATAATGCTAGTGGAGTTAGGAAATGGGTTGTTCTATTCCAAGAGAAGAGACTCGTTGCATATTTTAGTGAGAAGTTTAGTAAAGTTAGGAGGAAGTGGAGCACTTACGATAAATAGTTTTATTTAGTCAATGGGCACTTAAGAATTTGAAGCACTACTTGATGGCCAAAGAGTTTGTGTTATATTCAAATCACGAGGCTTCAAAGTATTAGAATAGTTAGAAAAAGATTAGTAATGACATGCATGCGAGATGGAGCTAATTCCTTTAGAAGTTGAGACATAAATTCAAATTTGAAAATAGAGTTGATGATACTTTGAGTAGGAAGACCTTGCTATTTCTCACTTTAAGTAATGAAATTATGGGATTTGAGTAGTCAAGGGATGGTTACAAACATCACAAAAAATTTGTTGAGATATAGGTTAAGATATCATACGACTAGCCAACTAATGGGTTTTATATAAGTAATAGGTACTTATTGCATAAAAACAAATTATGCTTACTTAGAACGTTATTAAGGGCGCATGTTATTCGAGATTTGTATGGGAAAGAACTAGCATGTCACTTGGGGTATGATAAAACATTGGTTGTAGTCAAAGAATGATTTTATTAGCTACAGTTGAAGAGAGATGCATCTAAATTTGTGGAGGTATTTCACTTGCTAGAAATCAAAAGAGCAATCAAAGAACAGGAGATTGTATATGTCATTGACTATATCGAAGAACTTATAGGAAGATCTACCTATCGATTTTATTTTGGGGCTACTGTAGACCCAAAAAACAGTAAATTTGTTTTTGATAATAGTTAATAAATTTTCTAAGATAGCACACCTCATTCCTTATAAAAACCTTCCAACGCAGTGGGAGTTGTCAGGTTTATCTTTAAGGAAGTCGATCAACTACGCGGAATGTCAAAAACCATCACCTCTAATTATGACAATAATTTTCTTAATTATTTTTGGCATACTTTGTGGAAATTTTTGAACTCATCATTAAACTTTAGTAGCAAGTTCCAAACCAAGGAATAATTTTGCCTGTCCCATACCTTTAATAGTAAACTAATCATGTAAAAAATGTTTAAGTTGTTGTATACAAGCCTCGGTGGGACCCATGATCATTACATCATCAACATACACAATAAGAGCAATAAAATCATCACCTGTTGTTTTGGTAAAAAGACATGGATCATGTGTATACAGAACAAAATTCTGCTGGCAAAGAGTAGCAGTAAACTCTTAATCCATTGGTATGAAGCTTGCTTAAGGCCATATAAAGACCTTGGTAAATGATAAACCTAATTTGGGCCTGCTTTAGTATAACCTTAAGGAAGTAACATATATAACTCCTCATCAATATAAACATGCAAAAAAGCATTATTGATATCTATTTGATATAAAGACTAGCCTCTAACAGTTGCAATAGCTAGAAAAATTATAACAGTAACCATTTTTGCAACTGATGAAAAATAGTTCGTGTAACATACACCTTTAACTTGATTTTAGCCCTTAGCCACTAATTGGGTTTTATATCTATCAACAATCCCATCAAGTTTAAGTTTAACGTTATACACCCATTTAGACCCTATGGCCTTTTTGATCTTAGGTAAAACTGTAAGATCCCAAGTATAATTGCTATTAAGGGCTATCAATTTAACTTCCATAGCATTTAACTAATTAGGATAGCACTAGCTTTTTAAAAAGAAGTAAGTTCCATTATATTACATACATTAGCTAAAAAGAATTGATAATGTTGAGTAAGTTGAGAAGATAGCACAAAAGGAAATGTAGGTGGGTTGTGACAAGAAGAAGCAGGTAAAACTGGAATTAAATAAGGAGCCATATCAGTAACACATGCATGTGAAACAAAATCATTTGACCACCTAGGAATTTGAGTCACTCGATTACTTCCCCTAAGAGGAACTAAATTTTCAGAAGAAGGAGAAGAAGTTGGTGAAGGATTAGTAGAAATAGATGGAACTGTGGAATTGGGCGAACAACATGGAACATATTCAAAAGATGTGGACTCAGGAGAGGAAACATGTGGTAAAATAGCCAAATTAGGCACAGGAACTAAATCAGAAGTTGGAGACATAAACTGAAAAGTAAATATGTTTTCATAGAAAATAACATCCCAGGAAATAAAAGTACGATGATGTTGAACATCATAAAGCTTATAAGCCTTTTGGTTAGGAGAATAGCTAACAAAAATAGACTTGAAAGCCCTAGGATCAAATTTATCCTTATGTGTAAATGTATTGGAAGCATAACTTAAACAACCAAAACTTTTTAGAAAATGATAATCAATTTCCTTTTGAAACAAAACAAAGTAAGGAAATTTCCATCCAAGAACAGGTTTCAGAAGTCTATTTATGATATAGGTGGCAGTTAAAATGGAATCCCCCCAAAACTATTTTGGCAAGCTAGATTGAAACATAAGAGCTCTAGCAGTTTGTAATAAATTTTTATGTTTTCTCTCAATAACCTCATTTTACTATGAAATGTAAGGAGAAGTTTTCTAATGGAAAATACCATGGCTGATAAGAATGTTTTAACAGCTATAACTCAGGAATTTTGTCCCATTATTAGTGCGGATTGT
>JAOXYD010132196.1:0-10937 GCA_028565735.1 Pinacopodium congolense | reverse complement strand
AACAAGTAGTTAGAAAGGAGACGTAGCCTATCTTTGGGGTAGGTGAACTTCTTTAAAATTTCCTTGTGTCTTTCTCTTATCTCAATCTATTGCACTTAATTTGACTTTTGCATTAGCATTCCATATTAGGTTGAATCTTGGTTTAGTGATTGCATCTAGTTTCCCAATTGATTTAAGTTGCTAATTTGAGTTTGCGAAAAAATTTTAATACCCAATTCACCCCCCTCTTGGGTGCCATAGGGCTTACAGAAAGGTTGTATCTGGTTAAAAGTTTATTTTAGATGATTAACAAAAGGACAAAGTTGTGTCTAATGAGTGGTTTTTTTTATACCATACTAGCTTTGACCAATGTTGGGTTAAAAAGGGAGATCTCAAGAATTTATAAGCTGAACTATTTATTTTATGTCTTTGATGCATTTAGAATCTATTCTAATTGTCCTCTTTTGAGGAATCTAGAATATAAAAAGATGGGTCTGAATACAGGGTTTGGTTGAATTCATTATTTTTCAAGGACCAGCATCACTTATTATCTCTAATTGTTGGAGGGACTTTTGATCCTAATCGAATTTAAGAATTATTATAATCCTTATAGTGGTGAAATCCTTTAGAGTTCCAACTGAATGCTAAGGATCATGCCTAAGGGAAGTCGACAACTTATTCCCTACCTTTATCCTGAAGTTATTCCAAAGAACATCTCTTATCTGTAAAATTTTTCTCCAACTCCATGTGTGGCCTTTTTCTCTTTAAAGGTCTAGAAGCTTTTTCCTTTCAAGATGACACTATGAACTCACTTTACCTAAAGAGTTTCTATGTCATTAAAAATGATCCAATCCTTTTCCTTATCCAAGCCTTGTTCCAAATCTTGATATACCTAGCCCTTTTTTTTTTTTGTAATGTTCTACATAAGGCTTGACATTGGATTTTGAGCTATGATGGTTATTGGTAGGTCCTGACCATACGAAATTTCTCTTTATATCCTTAAGAATAAAGAAAGGAACTAAGAAATGAGTTGACCAATACACTTTAAAGTTACAAAGGATTAAAATAATAAGATGGAGTCTTCTAGCATAAGATAAGAATCTATTAGTCCAAGTGTTGATCCTATTCTCAATCTTTTTTAGTAGAGAATTACAATCTTTGTTGGTTAGCTTGCTTGAAAAGAGAGGAATACCAAGGTATTCAATAGGGGCCTTTCCTACCTGAATACCAAAACACCTAGTTAGCTCACTCTTTAAATCTCTATTGGATTTTAACAGAAACATTTAATTGTTTGAGAGATTTATGTCAAGCCCAAAAAAAGCTTGAAAAAGGCTTAAGGCCATAAAAAGGGTCTTTATAGACTGGATATCTACTTGATAGAAAAGGAGAAGGCTATTTGCTAACAAAAGATAACATAATTTGATTTTTAAACATTTTTAGGGAAATTTCAATTGCAAGTTGTAAGAAGTTATATATATTAGAATCTGGAAGAATACTTCTATGCAAGTTATAAGCAAACAAGGGGAGAGAGGATCTCCTTATCTTAGCCTTGATTTTCCATTAAAAAAATTGAAGGACAACCATTTATAAGGATGGGAAAGTAGGTTGAGGTTATGCACTCTCTAATCCAATTTATAGAGATTTGAGGAAAACTTAAAGTTTCTAGGACATAAAAGATAAATCCCATTAGATTGAGTCATAAGCCTTCCTAAGGTTAATCTCGAAGCACATCTATTATGTCCATTATTTAAATGATAATTTTTGAAAATTTCTTGAGCAAGAAGGATATTATCACCTATCCTTCTATTCATTTAAAAAGTAGATTGGTTGTTGCTTATTATGAAAAGCAAAACATACCTAAGTCTATTGGCCAATAATTTTGAAATAACTTTGTAAATCAGGTTGTAGTAAGAAATAGGTCAAAAATAAGTAATTATAGAGGGATTAAAGCATTTAGGGATTAGAGAAATGAAGATAGAGTTAATCTTGTTCAGTAATATCCCTTATTAGAAGAAATTTTGAATTGCAATGGTGATATCCTCCAATAATAAGCCAAGTTTGTTTAAAAAAGAATGCATAAAAACCATTTAGTCTGGGGGCTTTATTCAAATTGAAATAGTTAAAAGCTTCTTTAATTTCCTAGGCAAAAATAAGAGAATTAAGGGAGGTGATGAGCCTCCTAGTGATTTTGTTATTCATGTAATTCCTAAACAAGTGAAGATTTGCCTTATTTTCTAGACTTCTCCTAAGGGTAGTTTGACAAACTTAAGGAATTGATCCAAAATCCCTTTAAAGGAGGAAATTCTATGCGCTTCATCATCAATAATAGATTTGATATTATCACAATTCCTATTTAATAGGACGGTGTTATAAAAGAACTTTGTATTTTATGCCCTTCTTTTAGCTAGGCTATTCCAGAGGACTACTTAAGAAAAGACTCTTAGTCCTCTAGAACTTTGTATAGTTTATAATAGAAAATTTCCCTCTTTTCTAATACAGAGGGGTCATTATGGTTAGATCTTACGAGAGTGTAAATTTTACCCCAATTAATTGATAAATTTAAGGTCTCCTACTTCTTTACTATTCAGGGAATTGAGGGCTTGTTTTCACGGCCTTGAGTTAGGTCACCACTCTAAACATAGGAGTTCCTCAAGCTGGGATTGATCATGTTTATTCAGCCACTTAGAGAAATTTTTTATGTTTGGCCAAGAAGTTAAAAAATCCAAAGGAGAAGCTCTATTTCTTTTAAAGGTTTGGATATGGATATGTACAAGGGAGTGGTCAAATACATTAGGGTTTTCCATTAAGGAGAAAGATACATGGAAAGTTATAGACTAAGAGGAGTTGATGAGAGCTCGATATCATTCTTAGTAATCTAGAGCGTACTATTTTTCATATTACTCTAAGTGAAGATGGGTTTACTAAAGTTCAAATAAAAAAGAGAATTAGTCTTAAGACATTCTTAAAAGTCTCTCATACTAGTAACAATATTATTGCTTAAATTTATAGCTTTATGAAAGTAAAAAATGGTGTTAAAATCTCCTGTTAGGATTCAAGGCTTGGAACTAATAAATGAACTAATTATTTTTACAACATCCTATGTGTGTTTCTTATTATCATGGTTATTTGACGTATAAACATAAGTAACAAGGAAGGAAGATTCCTGATTTAAAGGCTAAACTTCTAATGTAGCATATAACATGTAGAAATTCAAACATTATATGAAAACCCTTAAAAAATCAAAAAACTTATTTCAATAATTTAAGAATAATGTTATAAGTTTTATCGAACTTCACAAAATGACTACAAAAGAATAATAAGAAATCCTAAAACATAACTACAGGCAAAAATCTCTTTTATAATTTAAATAACTATAGCACATGATTCTCTTGTACAAGTATAATGGAGATACTCTAAAGGAATTGTTATTCTTCTTTCCTTGAAGTGTCATATAATAATGATTTTTAGGTAGCGAAATGATGCCATTCTTTTGGGCTGTGATGCTTTTGACATGATCAGGGCGAATAATGGCGATTAGAACAGGGCATAATGGCATTGTCGTGGTTCTCTATTGAGCTTATGATGATGAATTAGCCCTGCATCAATCTCCTCTACTTGAAAAAAAAATCATCCTCGAGTGCACATGAACCTCTTAATACAAAAACTTATCAAAATTATGGAACATTTACAAATTCACTATGTTGAAAGTTTTGGAGATCCCCATACTATCTAGTTGGTCCACCACATAAGCATTATCATTAATTGTAAACCTTATATGGTCTATACTTCTTTAGCTGTAGGTTATGATATGTCCCTACAAGAAACCTCTCCTTATGTAGGTTCACTATGATTTCTTCTCCCATATCGAATGTCTCCATGTACCTATATTTATGGGCTACATATTCATGTTATTAGTTTTTCACTTCTAATTTTTGTTTCACCTCTTGATGTATTGCCACCACTTATTCAACCATATGCTTAGTTGGACTGTTGATACCCTCATCAAATCTGGTGTCTACTGAGGAGCCTTGATGTAAACAATAGAGAATAGTAACTTATTCGTTACATTGTGCATGGTGTTATTATATGCAAACTCTGCTTGAAGTTATGCTAAATCCCCTTGCTTTAGTTCATCCCCACAAATATTGTTAATCAAATTTCCCAAGCTTATAATAATAGTTTTAATTTATTTATCAATTTTTACGTGGTTGTGCTATTAAGGTTCAATGAAGAATGAAACAACTTTCATAAGATATGTCAAAAATAACAAAGAAACTTATTTTCATAATAAAAGTTAATAAATTTTAACACTCTATCTAGATGCACAACCTTCTTAAAAAATAACCTAGCAACTCCCATGAAATTTGAAGTCTTTTTACAAGGAATAAATTTTTCAATTTTAGAAAATCTATCAAATATGATGAATACATAATCAATCCCTCTTTGGATCCGAGTTAATCCAAAAACAAAATTTATAAATGGGTCTTCACATATGTTCTTTGGAATGGGCAAAGGCATATACATCCTAGTGTTTCTGGATTGCCCATTAGCTCTTTGATTAGTAGGACTCCTCTCCACAAATTTGGATAAATCCCTTCTTAATTATGGCTAGTAAAATTGCTTTTTGAAAACAGCTAATGTCTTATCATATCCCAAGTGACCTACTATTCTATCACCATTTAAGCTCCAAATCACCTACTCGCATAACGATCTCTTAGCTAGGCAAAGTTGGTTCTCATGCATTAAGTACCCCTCACTTAGATAAAACACATAAGTTGTCTAGCAACACAAAGCCTTACTCCATATCTCAACAAAGTCTTCTTCATTCTTCTAATTGTCCTTTAGGTGCTCAAATCCAAAAATTTCATTACATAGGTTAAGAAATAGATTTGCCCTTCTACTCAAAGAATCAGTAACTCTATTTTGAACTTGAGATTTTTGTCTCAGCTTAATCAAAAACTTCTACAAGAATTAGCTTTATCTTACATGCGTTTCAATGCTAATCTGCTTTTAATTATTCAAGTATCTTAAGACCTCATGGTTTTAATACAAAAAGAACTCTTTGGCCACTAGGCAGTGCTCTAGTTCTTAACTACTCACACCACTAAATAAAATTCTTTGTTAAAAGTGCTTCACTTCCTCCTAACTTCACCGAGTTTCTTTCTAAAAAATGCAACTAGTCTTTTCTCTTGAGATAGGACAACCATTATTCCCACTCTACTAGTATCACAATCCATCTTAGATAGCTTGTTAAAGACTATTAAAGCTAAAACTAACACTGTACACAACTTCTCCTTCCATAAGGAAAAAAATTTTATCTTCCTCTTCTCCCTATCAGAATTTTCACTTCTTTAAGCACTCCTTCATAGATGTCGTAATGGTGCTGAAGTTTTTGAAGAACATTCGGTAAAAGGTCACTAGCCTATGGAAATTCCTGGCCTCTCCCACATTAGTTGGCGTTGACCATTCTTTGTTCGTCTTGATCTTTGCCTTATCTACCCTTATTCCATCGATAGATCACATACCCCAGGAATAATAGTGCATCGGTCTTGAATTTACACTTCTTAAGATTGATGTATAATTAATTCTCTTTCAAACTTCTAGCACATGCCATAAATGGAAGAAATGATCTTCCTTTACATGGCCATAAACTAAGATTTCATTGATGTAAACTACCACAAATTTGCTAATAAGGGCTTCAATACCTAATTTATTAACCTCATAAAAGTGCTTGAAGAATTAGATAATCCAAATGGCATCACCAACCGTCTATATAACCCTTTCTTTATTATGAAGATTGTCTTCCACTCATCATTTGGCATAATTTGAATTTAATGTTAGCCATTATTCAGGTCAATTTACAAAAGTAGCTCAGCACCATAAAATCAGTCTAACATGTCATCCAACCTCGAAATGGGGAACTTGTAACTTACTATGATCTAGTTGAGGGCCTTATTACTAATGCATATCCTTTAGTTTCCATCTTTCTTCGGCATCAATAATGTCAAGAATGCACGTGGTCTCATAGCCCCTCTCGCAACAACTCCTCTACCTTCTCCTTTATATCTCACTCTTTTTCAAATTCATCCAGTAGTGATGCTAGTTCGGTAGGTTAGATCTAGGGATGAGGTCTATATAGTGCTGAATATTCCTCATGGATGGTAGCCCGTTAGGTATATCTTCTAGCATTAGCTATTTAAACTCTTACAATAGAGGTCTATCATCTTTTGACACTCCTCTACTTACAAGTTATCCTCTCCTAACAATGCTTATTCAATCACCAAAGCATGTATTTACTTTGTCTCTTTGACCTCTACCTCGAACTTTTGAGTAATGGATAAGATAGTGCTACTCTCTAATACTATATCCTTGGTATTTAAAGGCAAGGGTGTATATTTCACTCCCCCGTTCTCCATCCTACATTTGCTACTTTAACTTGGGTGTTAAGCATCAATGTCATACTGCCAAAATCTCATAAATAGTAGGTGGCATGTGTCTATGCTTACCATATTGCAATACACCTCATCTTTATATTGGCTAATGGAGAAAAAAACTTTACATCTCTTTGTTACCTCAACCTTATTAACTTTTTCCTTAATCCATCCTACAGTATAGAGATTAGGTTGCTTCATAGGTAGTCCCATCCTCCTCACAATATCTTTCCCAATAATGTTCTTGTACTCCTATTATTATTAATAGTACCAAACATCTTGTCATAAATGACGTATCTCATGTGAAATAGCTGGTGTCTTTAGATCTGATTCTCATATTTTAGAGCCAACTTCAAATTTTTTAAAATATATGTCAGCCCCTTATCAACGTTATATTCCTCCTCTTAATCACTATCAGCCTCAAAATATATCCCTTCTTTTGCTTCATCCCTCTCCACAATGTTCATAATCTTTTTCAAGAGACATTATTTGGATTTATACCTAGGCTAATTGCACTAGAAAAACTTTCCCATAATTGGTTTAATATATAGGTTCTTGGGCCTCTTTACCTATTTGTCTCGTGTATCCCTTATAAGATGCTTCCCTACATTTTTGTCCTCGTGAGTCAATTATTGTTACTAGCACATTGGTTTAGGTCTCTCAGTAGAACTAACTATACCACAGCTTTGCTTTTTGTGTAAAAAATGTTTGAATAACTAACATTCTAGTTTATCTCAGAACGTTGGTCTCAACTTTTCAAATACTTATCAACTTGTTGTCTTTTAAAATTTAGAAGGTTATTTCTCTTTTCTAATCTCATAAACTCTGCAGTATAATCATGTACTATTTGTCTTTCTTGACTGCACTATTATTAGACCAAGATCTACTAGTAGTTTAAGGAAGAAAAAAAAACTCTTGCTTAAGCAAATACTTCCTCATGTAGTTGGTAGATACAAGACCCTTCCCTTCATGCTCTCTTCATGACTAGATCCTCTCTCACCATACTGAGGCTCCTCTCATTAGCCTACATGTCATATTTTTTACTCCCTTATCATGTTTAGTATCTAAATAGTTGAAGAACCTATTGGGCTTCATAATCTAATCCAAAAATTCTTCAACGCCCAAGCTCCCATTAAAGTAAATAACATCTATTTTAAACCTATAATATGCCGCATCATCTTTTCTCCACCATAAACATCTCTTCTGTGATGCCCCTCATATTTTTTATACCTTTTTAACTTATGTGGCTCAACCTCATATTTTTCCTTTGAATCTTCCTTATAAATTGCTTGTCTCCTCTCAGATATAGATCTATCCATAGATTCACCACTAGTTGTTTCCACTTTTAACCTTCTATGGTTATTCTGTCTCTTATTAGTATCAATTCCTGGAGCATTAAGTTGTTCCACATTCTCTTCAAAATGTTCCTCGAAACATAAAAATCTATGCTCAATTTGTTACTTTAGGCATTACTCTAATCATTTACAATGCTTTGTCTCATAGAAAAGGAACCCTAAATTGTTGCTATCACCCTAAGTTGATATGTCGCTCTTATACCACCTAATGGAGCATATAGCGTGTAGAAATTTAAAGGTTGTATTAAAACCCTTTTAAAGAACTAAGGAACTTAATTCAATAATTTAATAATAATGTTCTAAGTGATCTTAAATTTAAAAATTAGCTACAAAATAATAATATGGAGCCTTAAAATATAACTAGGGGCAAAAAAATCTTTTATAACTTAAATAAGAATAAAATATAGTTCTCTTGTACAGGCATAATGATGGCACTCTTAGGGAATAACAACATTGTTATGGTCACTTCTATTCTTCTATCCTTGAAGTGTCACACAAAGGTAGTCTCCAAAAAGCTAAACGACATTGTTCTTGTGAGCTGTAATGCTTTTGAATTCATTCAAGTGAAAAATAGTAGTTGGAATAGGGCACAATAGCGCCATTGTGGTTTGCCATTCAGTTTTTAGAAAATGATGGCTTAGTTTTATGCCAACTTTTAAGTGGATAAACTAGTTATACATCTCTAAGAAAGACCAGGAGAAAGTTGTAAGCTTCTAGGAAACCAATATTCTATCATTATTGCTAACCTACATGTTATTGAAGGAGCTCCATCTTTTAAAGATGGACTCATAAGCTTTATTAAGCCAAGAATGGGATTTTATCCTAGTCTTTATGGGGTAGACACAAGAGGGATTGGCTTTTTTCAAGTTATGTTTAACACTTAACTATTTTTATCACTATTTAGTCCCTTAATATTCCAAAGAATTAAATATATTTCTATTATAAAAAAAGGGAGTTATGCTCTTGATTTCTTTCTGGGCTTTTTTAAATCTTAGTTGTGAATTCTAGTTCTTAGTTTTTATCCTAACTAGAAAACCCTACTTCCAACACATTCTTATCTAACTCTAATAATTTAGAATCATAGGGAGATTGGTTATTACTAAAGATCTCCTAGGCATTTTCATTGACATTTCCTTAGTTCTCTTATTTGTTCTAGACTGTTTGGATTTTTATTGATGCTTCAATCTATTTTAGCTTTTTCCTTACTTATGGAGATTCTTGTTCCATGTCTTCATCTAATGTCTTACTTTGCTAGTCCGATTATTCACTGGCTAGACTTTTTGTACCAATTCAAAATGTAATTCTACTTTAAAATTCCTTCTTGTTGGTTTCCATTCAACCTTGGTCGTTTTCATTCATAGGTGATATGAACTTCTCTCATAACCATTTCTCCAGTGTCATCATATATAGCAACTTTGCAGAGTTCTGACCAATTGTCTTTTAGATTTATTTCAAC
Source organism: Pinacopodium congolense (assembly GCA_028565735.1). NCBI lineage: Eukaryota > Viridiplantae > Streptophyta > Magnoliopsida > Malpighiales > Erythroxylaceae > Pinacopodium > Pinacopodium congolense. The sequence continues at coordinate 1,716 of JAOXYD010132196.1, read as the reverse complement.
ACATATTCTTACAATGTTTACTCTAGACATTTTGACAGTTGAAAAATCCAGCATAATAAGTTTCCCTATAGAGCTTACAGTATAGTTAAACCCCTCTATTATCTCATGTTTTAGTAGAATATATTACAATCTAACCCAAATAGGGGTTTTTGTAATTTGTTCATTCATATGAATATTTAAATTTCACTTCTTTAGAAATAATAGCTTCTTTTAAATAAGCCAAGGTCCTCATTTTAGTACTGAGTTCATTCCATTAACATATCCAAATTTGAAAAGAAATTTATTCAAATCAGTTACCGTTTTTTTTGTTGAAGACATTAGCTTCTCTAGGTATGTATGAGAGAATGGTAAAATACTAGATAAGTTGGCCTCTTACTTATGAAAAGTTAACCAATATAAGTTTTAGTTATTTGGCTCTCGACTTTACAATATTGTAATAATCTCTCTAACTTCTTTTTTATTCTTGAGAGAGGGGGAGATTAGTCTCTTACTTATAAAGAAGCCCACTAATATAAGCTTTAGTTTTTTTGCTCTTGACTTTGCAATATCATAATGATCTCTGCACCTTTTTTTTTTTGTTGAGGGGGAGGAGGGAGCGAGGAGGGTTGGAATGACCGAGTCTTCATCATTGACATTCATTTCTAAATGTATGAGAGAATCACCTTCTAAGTCATAGAATCAAAGTTTCTATCCTTGGTGGCACCAAATAGTTAGGGTTTGTGCAATGGGTGTTTTATGTTGAAATAGGTGGCTACAAACTAGCTTATGGAAGTATGGATTTTAGGGATCTAGCCTCTGGGAGTTTAGAGTTTCTACTTTGGGAGCTATATGTTGAAATAAGTAGCTTGAGGGAGGGGTGTCAAGATTAAAGGATTGATCTAGGTTTTTAGGTTAAATATGTGGCTTTAGGGGGTTGAAGACTTATTAAACCAAGTGAGGTCATCTTATTTTGATGGTGAGCATATACCTAATAGACTATTGTTTTTGTGTGTTTGAAGCATTAAAATATATATTTCAAGTTTTTAAGGGCTAAAGATGATGTTTAAGGAATCTTGGAGCAAATTGAAGATCATGAAGTGAATTAATCAAGACTCAAAGTTTTTGGAAGAGTTAAAAAAGATTATATATAGTTTATAAATTGTAGTCTTCATTGTAAGTCTTATTTAAGTTCTTTTTGATGTTTTTAAGAGGATCACCGCATGCATAATTGATTCATAATTTAGAATATACATATACATTGTATAATTAAGAGGAATTTTGAATAAAATATTTTCAATAATTCTCTTGATTAGTTAAAAAATGTTTTTTGGTGTATTTTGGATGTGTGTGAGTTTGTAAAGTATATACAACATTAGGATAGGCTTAATTTGGGTTTAAATTGCCTTAAATAATTTTTGTGGTTTTCTAGACGTTAAACGGTGGTTTATTTGGGCTAAATGGCAATACTATAAACCACTGTTTAGTATACATTCTCAGTGTCTTAAACAATAGGTATTAATGGCAGTACTGTGCTATCGTTAAATTCCTAGAAACTATTGTTGATGAGTGAAAATCACCCTCAACAGATTTTTCTCAATAATAACAATCTTTTAATGTATTAGAACATTATGCAATGGTAACAAAGGTGTTAGCCCTGTGACACCTAAGAGGGGGGTGAATTGGGTGTTTAAAACTTATTGCGGAATTTAAACTCTTTAAACACCTAAGGCCAAGTTA
>JAOXYD010132185.1:0-10937 GCA_028565735.1 Pinacopodium congolense | reverse complement strand
CAAACATAGGAATAGCTATTATTTGGGAATAGAGGGGGAATAGAATAGCTATTCCCCCCAACCAAACACCCCATTAGCGTTTTATCTTCTTCCATATTTTCTTGACCATAAAAAACATCTTATCATATATTCCAAGCTCTTTATCACGCATTTAGCCATGAAAAAGTGGGAGGAACAACATATGTGTAGGTAGTTCAAGAAAGATTTGACGAGTTATAGTTGACTAGTGAAAGAAATAGTTTTTTGTAACAATTATATAGCCATTTATGGACTTTTTTTATGAGTGTAGAGCAGTCCCGATATTGCAATTTTCTAGGGATGATTGGCAACCCAAGATTAAGGTATGGGATCCTTTAAGTATAAGCCTAAAACAGAGGATAACTAACCTGGGTCTTCATAAGCATAAGTTAAAAGCATTAGAAAGCTTTTACTACAATTATTACTTAGGCTTGAGAGCTATTTAAAAGTGGAGAGTTTTGCCATAAGTAGGTTAATAGAGCAATCATGAGTTCTAGAAAATAGCAAGAGGTCATATGCAAATGCCATATCCACCAAGCCAACCCTCTTGCACTTATTGTGATGTTTAAAGTTGCTATCATATTGGATATTAAAGTGGAGTAGTCTATGTAGTACCTCCATACATAGGATGAATAAATAAATAGAGACCTTGGCTTACCATTTAAAGAGACTAGTTATTTTCTAGATTTTTGATAAATTAATGTTCATTTTACAAAATTAAGGTTATACATGTGTAATTAGATGCCAATTAGAGCTTTTTTTAATTTTTAATTGAAATTTATTTTATTGAATTTATACTTTTGAAATTTAGGACTATGAATTTGGGTATTTTTTAAATTATGGATTATTTGATAAAACTGACTTTGTAAAAACTCAATTGGAACAAAATTGATCATTTCATTATTTTAATTTGATAAGTTGCATATTTTCCATTATTCATTTGTATATGAGCATATAGATGCTTAGAGTTTAGTTAAATACTTGATCATAGACATCTATTCCTTTATACAAATTGTGTTGTTGATTATAGGCAACATTGATATCCATGCATATCTTGACTGTTAGAGTCTTCATAGGGTGCTAGTCTTTTATAATTCTTATTCCCTTAGGTCTTTTTAAAGTTTACCTTTCTTTTTCATCATGGTTAGAATACAAAGTGGTAGCACATTTAGAGGTAGGGGATCACTTACTTCCTAACGAGATGAGTTCTTTGATACTAACTCTCCTAAATTATGTGATTATGCTTTTAGGGAGTTTCATGAAAACCATCCTATTACCCCCTCTTATCTAGATCATTTTAAACAATATAGTATAGTTCAATTTTTCATTTATCAAATGTGGGAACATCTCCTTACTATTTCCTCTACGATTAGACCCATAAATGTTGGACTTTCTTTTTCAATCTTAGAGAGCAATGAGTAGGTAATGATTATTAATTAGTTTCTAAAGTTTAAGGCGTTTCTATCCATCTTTATAAAGATACTATAAATGAAATTTTGGGAGTGTTTATTCCTCAAGAATATTCTTCTTACAACTGTTTCACTAAACATAGTAGCTATCCTCATTCTATGCCCATCATTTTTAAGTTACCTAATGAGGAAGGAATTGCTCGTAGATCTAGTGATGTGATAAAGCTTAACGTAATCCCCTATTTTTACCTTTGTTTATCAAATAATTTTTTTTCTTTTGATAATCATTATATAACTTTAAGGTTAGATAATATATGGTTTCTCTCTACCTTAATGCTAGATAAAAGAGTTAATTTAAAAAATTTTATCCTTCACAGTATGATTCATTTTTCTTTAAGTAAAAAGAAAAACAAAGCATTCATTACTTTTTGATTTTAGGTCACATCTTCCATTATTTTTGTCTTCCTTTCACAGAAGATGAGTTTAAGCCTGATTTCTTTTTTGATCAATCAGCTATTGATCACATAAGGTATCAAGTTACCAATGATCAATAACACAATCTCATCAGTGATGATGGTAACCCATATCTCCTTCTATCCATCTTGGTGGTAATAATGAGGCTACTCTAACTCACACCATGTCCTTACCCATTGATGATGAGGTTATATCCTCTATATCTCTTTCAAACTCATTTGATGCATAATCTAAGATTTCTCTATTACATAGAGATGTTGATTGATTTTGAGACCTTGTGACATGTCAACATGAGAAGACAATCATTCTGCTTCATAAGATGTGTTCCCGTTTTTCTCCTCGACCTCTAGATCGTTGATATTCTTTGGAAATTTTGTGATTTTCTTGTATAATATTTTGATTATGTATTTTGATACTTTTGATTATGGATATTGATGTATGGCTCTGGTTTTTTTTTTTACTCCTTATATAGGTTTATATTTATAATGTCTTACCCTTTTTTTTTATAAATGAAGTTGATGACGCTTGTTTGTGTATGTTTACATTTACTTTTTTTATGATTTAAAAAATTAGGAGAGATTAAATATGACATTATATCTTAATTAATGGGAGCTTAAAATTTAAAAAAGATAGTTTAAAGAATTTAAACTTTAATGAAAATAATGCATAAATTTAAGGGAGTTATGGATTTTAATCAATTTTGGGAGGGCTTTGAAAACATAGAGTTTATAAAATCAATTTGTTAAAGTATTGAGTTTATAAAAATTTGAGTTTGCTAAAAGTTGAAATTGTTGCTAAACTATGATTTATTTAGGGGCTATCAATAGTTGCTAATTTGAGTGTTTTGTAATGAATATGTGTTTGGATATGAAATTGTGATTTTTTGTTATGATATTATTTGAATATAATTGTCTTGTTATTCTAGGTGAATTTTAGTGAATAATATTTATGTGGTATTTAGTGAATTTTAAATGGTATTGGTTGTTTTGGTGTTTGCTTCAGTCTATAGTTTATAATATCACATAGTTTTGTCATCATTAAAAAAGTGCAAATTGTTGAACCAAGGGAAGTTCAACCTTATTTTGATGATAATAAAAAAACTTTATTATTATTGTTTTGTTATTTTTAAGATTTTGATAAGATAAGCATATTGAAAAGTGTTTGGAAGATGAGTCTTAGAGCTTAACTAGAGCTTTTGATGATTAAGTAAAAAGGACTAAGTTTGAAGTCCAAGTTTTGAATAGATTTACTATTGTATTTTTTCTATTTATGTTTTGCTTTATCTCATTATTATGTTTAAATGACTCATTTCATGTATAATTGCATTCATTTTGAGATTATACATATAAGATGCATAATCAAGAGAAAAATATGTGAAAATGTTTTAAAATAATTTTTGTATAAGTAAAAATATTGTTGGAGAAGTTCTTAATGTGTACATGAGTTAAAAAAAACTATTTGAAGTGTTTGGAAGTGTCTTAGGTTGATTTTTTTAAAAGCGTTTAATTGTGTTAAAATATATGAAAAACTAGTCTAAACAACGATTGGTAATTCGCAGTATGCTATTTTTTGCCAAACTAATCTACCAATATATTGTATTGGTCGATAAGTCAGTAGTTGACTAATACAGGTACTAGTTGATTGATATAAGTGAAAATCACACACCAATAAGAAAAAACTAATGTAAAAATAAATTAAATGTTTTTTAACATTATGTAACGATTATAAACAACTAATAAGCCTAATTTTCATTATAAATAGATATATTGGGGAGTTTGCAAGGCATCCAAGTATAATGTGAATTATATACAAGTAATTTGTAGTATTGTTAGGCATGCTATATGAGAATTATTGAAGTTTTAAGTTTGTTTCAAGTGGATTTTGTGGAATTTCATCCAAGTTAATTGTGAGCCCTTCTTCAACAATTTTTATGAAACAAGTGAGATAATAGTTTAAGGGTATTTTGAGGGGTAGAGATTTATAAAGTTGTGGAATCGTTAAAGTTACTTTAAAACCTTGAAAAGGGGATCAAAAGTTGTGCATTTTCTTTTGAGATAGTGCAATACTCAATAAAGTGTTGGGGAGTGCACATAGATGTAGAAGTTAACACTTAACCCTTATAAAAATTGGTTTGCACTTTCTTATCCTTATCATTTACTTAAAGCTTTACATTATTACAAATTATTTATATTGCTTATTTAATAATTTATTAAGCTTCCACACAATTATTTAGAGAGTTTGTATAATTAAAAATGTTTAATTTAGAAAAATATTAAAGAACATGATTTATCCTCTCTTAAATCTCAATTAGGACCAAAAATTCACTATTTAATAAATTAATATTATATGAAATATCTATTAATAATTATTAAGATTAATTTGTATCAAATTGTTCTTAAAAAAAGTTGGTTATTGAAATAAAACAAGAAATTTAAACAAATTTAATAAATGAATCCTTCTGCCTATAATATAGGATAACCTATAAGCTATAAAATGGGTAAACAAGCATTTAATGTGTTTCACATTTACTTGCATTACAAACAATTTTTTTAATTTATGCAATTTAGAGAGTGATATCGAAAAATTGCATAATTTAACAGATTATTACATGTATCTAATAATTTATTTTTATATATAAATAGTAAGGAATATAAATTTTACAATTGTATTAAAAACATATAGCTATTTTTTAGAAAAGTAAGGTGCGTTCAATTCAATGTGAATATGTTTTTTTTTAGTTCCACAGCTACCTTAATCCACTTGGCTACATCATCCTTAATACTTTATTTACAAATTAAAAAATTTACAAATTACAAAGTTCTAACAATTATCATTCAAAATTGTCTTTCTTATTTCTTTAGTTTTATAATAATAAGATAAGAAAGAGGAACACAAAAAAAATATACAAAAAAAAGAAGAGACAAGGTATAATCGTTATACCATTTATATTGTATCATCCAGCTTGTTTTTACTTGGCAGCTACTTGGCATTGGGTATATTGGGATCTAGAAATATTTTGTGATGAACGTACAAGAAAACCCTCTTTGAATTTATCTATACTATTATTTTTAGAAAGATTAATGCATGGAAGTTGAGAAGCTGAGTATGACCAATTAATATTCAAGAGGACCATCTCTACCAAAATAGTTAATGGATACTTGTTAATGTTAAAACAATTATAGAAATTTCTATATGTTTTCAATATCTCTTAGTTCTTAGCTTTCTTATTTTTTGGAGTGGTTGTAAGTGATCCATTTAGTTTAATAAGTCTATTATTATAAGTTGAATGTGGTTCAAGAATTTTGCAAATTTGTCTTTGATTAGTATGTATTTAAACTGAACTATTAAAGGAAGTGAAGAACTATTATCAAAAAAACCTAAAGAAAGTCTATTAATAACAACACTTTATCTTTGTCTTCATATAACATAAGTAAATCTAGGAAGCATGTGGCCATAGGTAAGGGAAGAAGGTAGGACTTTCCTGTGAGTTAACCTGTGACTAAATCTTACACAAAACCCGTATTAGATGTCAAGATAAATTCTTATGGAGAAAATTGAATATGTCCTCTATATGCTTAATTTCAATTCAAGCCTATTAAGTGTGGAGCAATTTTTAAGAGAAGGTTACTCACTTCTCTTTAAAGATCTTTCATGTGTTGTGTTTTCTAATAAAACCAAAAAGAATATGTTGCTCAAGATCCCTCTAGCCAAGAATAATCTTTTTCCTCTCTCTCTTGATTATCAAATCAAAGCACTTGCAATCTCTTTAGAAAAAGACAACTGGTCATAGTATTAGAGGTATGGACACTTGAGTTTTAGAAGCTAAAGGTTTACCAATGGAAATGGTTTTATGAACAAGTCTACAAGCTACTCATTTAGGCTATAATATTGGATCTTAATTTTGTCTTGTGTGACCAATTATGTTATAAAAGGATGTAGAGTCTTTATATGCTTTGTGCAGTTATAATACACATGATTCTTTATTATAGCAATTATGGACTGATTGTCACAATAGATTACTATTGCCTCAACTTATTTTAACTTTATGTCTTTTAAGATTCTTCATAGCCATATTCTTTGACATGCGGCTAAAGTTACTACCAAATATTCAACTTCTAAAGATATTAAAATAGTTTACGGTTTTTTCTTTAAACTTTATGCTATTACACTAGACTCAAGATTAAATATATAAATAGTTGTGCTTCTTCAATTTTTAAGTGAACTTTCCCAATCACTATCAAAAAAACTACACAACCTGAAATTATGAGTTGAGGAGTACCAAAGTCCCTTTAAATATCTCAACACCCCTTTTGTAGCCCTATATTGAATCTTACTTAAACTTTACATAAATCTTCATGGAAGACTAGTTAAATGCCCTATGTTGAGTCTTGTATTAGTGAGATAAAGAAGACTTCTAACTAAACTGTGATAAATATTAGCACGAACTTTTTCTTCCACATCATTCAAACATAATTGCTTATTAAGTCATAGGATTTCTAACTAAGTTGCAATATTTAAGATTGAACCTATCAAGAAGATCTCTAACATCTCTTGTGAAACAAAAATTCTAGCACTATATTGCTTCACTTCTAGCCAAAAAGAACAGCTTATCAAGCCCAAATTAATCATGTCAATCTCATGAATCATTATACTTTTAAAATAATATATTAAAACAACAAATTTCCTAGTATAAAATAAATTATCTACATAAAGGCAAACAATAAGTACCTCAGTAGCTCCCTTATTTTTCATATATAAAGTACATTCACTTGTACTCTTTTGAAATCCATTCTTTTTTAAATGTCCATCAATTCTATCATATAAGACCTTAAGGGCTTGCTTGAGACTATAGACTGCCTTCTTCAATTAGTACACCTTTATTTCATTCCCTTTAACTTCATAACCTTGAGGCTACTATTCATACACATCTTCCTCTAGAAAACCATTTTAAAAATGTGATTTGGCATCAAATCGATACACTTTCAGTAATTGATAATATAGTACAAATAGTGATAAATCTAGCTATATGAGAGAGTTTTTTTCAAAGTCAACACCATCTTCTTGCATGTATCCTAGTACCACCAGCCTTACTTTAGGCTTTTATATTGATCCATATGCTTGTATTTTAGTTTACATAACCATTTAAACCCTACAACTTCCTTTCCAACTAGTAAGTCAAGAAGTTCTCATTTATTATTTGAACCATTATTACCTTTAATTACCTTTTTTAACATTTAGTTTAGTATCAAATAAATCATCTAGAGTAATGCTTTCTATTTTCTGTATTTTATTCTACTTCTATGTATTGTTTTCATCAAACACCATATTATGACTAAATAGTAAATTTTAAGAAAGAGGATTACAAAATTGGTAACCTTTGGTTTCCAAAGTATAACCCACAAATATACACTTCACATTATTATCATCAAAATTTTCTCTTGTCTGAAATGGCACTAGAACATAAACAATATAATCAAAAACTTTGAAATGTGTTACTTAGGGCTTCCACCAATACCAAGCTTTAAAAGGTGTTTGATTTAACAAGGAAAATGTAGGACTTTGATTCAAGATATAAGTAGTATTATGAATTGCCTCTACCCAGAAACACTTTGGGAGAGACTTAAATTTCAGCATGCTTTTAATTATATCTTCAAGACTTTAATTTTTCTGCTCTACCACATTGTTCTGTTGTGGTGTGTAGCTAGTTGTTAATTGCCTCTAAAAATTGAATTTCACATAGAATTTGTAAAATTATGGGGAAACAAACTTAACACCACGATTTGTCCTCAAAATCTTTAAGTGCTATCGACTTTGCTTTTCTACTAAAAACTTGAATTTCTTGAAAATGGATAACACTTCTCACTTTTCCTTAAAAAAATAAACCCAAGTCATTTGGCTAAAATCATCATTAAAAACTATAAAGTACTTGTTTTGTTAAGTTAAGGAGTATACAATGGTTTGCAAACATCTACATGAATGAATTTAGCTGGACTAGAAGTTCTCATGCTTTTGTTTTTTGGAAAAGAGTCCCTGTATTGCTTTCTAATCACACAAATTTTGTATACATCATCAATAACTTTTTATCATATGTAATCCATAAACCAAATTATGTTTAAATAGTAAGCCAAGCATCTAAAATTAAGTTTATATACCTCTAATGCCATAACTAGTTATATCCTTCCAAAGAGATTGCAAGTTCTTTGTTTTGATAATCAAGAAAGAGGTGTTCTTAATTATAGTGACTTTAAAAAGAAAATTCTTCTTGGTTTTATTAGAAAACACAACACATGAAAATCTTCAAAGAAAAGTGAGTAACCTTCTCTTAAAAATTGGCCTATGCTTAATAAGTTTGAATCCAGATTAGGTACATGGAGGACATTTTCAATACATCTATCTCTATAGGAATTTATCTTGATAGCTCCTTGCCCTTATGCTTGAGGAATTGTACCATCTCTTACCTTAAATGTTGTCTTTATTAACCTATTTAGTCTAATAAAAGCATTTACATCTGTAGCCATATGCTTGTTAAAGCTACTATCCATATACCACATATCAGAGACAAATTTTAGTAGTATAACAAGCAAGGAATAAACTTTCACCTCCATCTTTTCCTTCTTTCTCAATAAAATTTGCCTTGTTTTCTTTCAATCTATTAAAACTTATATATAGGACTAGGCTTGTTACAGTAATAATACTTCAATTTACGAGCATCATTTTCACCTTTATTATTGGTTATGTTTTCACATCCATTGTTAACTATATTATGATGTTGCTTTTGATAACCTACTTGTCCTCTGCATTTATGACCTATTCGTTTATGATAGGAATGTCCTCCATGAATGCTATCATTGTTGCTACACTCATGCACAACATCATTTTCTTTAGATAACTGCAATTTAGTGTGGAATGCCTTCTCAATAAATGCTTCTTTATAATTTTTACGTCTGTCTTTATGAGACTGCAAAGAGCCAAGTAGCTCATTAATTGATAGAGTTCTCAAATCTTTTGATTTTTCAATGGCGATGACGGAAGCCTCATACTTCTTGATTAGGCTTCATAAAATTTTATCAACAACCTTTTGATCAGACAATTGGTTACCAAATTTTCTTATTTGATTAACCAATTCCATTACTTTAATGAAATACTTATGTATATAATTTTCATCTTTCATGGAAAATCATTCTAATTTCCTTCAAATTGTTGATGCTTAACTATAAGTACCTTTGTCATGCCTTGACACCCATTTCTAAGTATCTCTTATGCTTCCTTTGATTTTATTGCTAAATGAAATTCTAGGGAAAATGGCATCATCTACTGCTTATTGGAAGAAAAGAGAGCTTTTGCATCCCTCTTTCAAAAATCTTTTAAAGTTTCAGCTACTACTCCATCTTTAACATAAACTCTACCTACCAACTCCCATAAGTCTCAGATGATAAACAAAGTTTTCATCTTAGTACTTCAAACCTCATAGTTAGTGCTTTGAAAAATTGGAATTAATGATTGTGAGAGATTCACTCCCTTTGCATTACTTTCCATTGTCACACTACATAAGCCTTCAGCAATGCTCTGATACCATATGTTAATTTCTGGAATTTCAAGAATCTACTCCTCGCAATTGTTAAGATGAGAGAGCAAAGTAAATAACTTAATAAAATTAGGCTAGCTTAAAAGGAAATCAAGAGAGAATTTTTAACAAATATATAATAGGTAAGAAGGGGACACCTTTTATTCACCCAACATTCAGTTTAAATACATACCAATCAAAAGGGAGTTCAAGAGGACTTTAACAAATATATAATACTCAAGAAGGTGTTATGAAATCTAAACACCTTTTATTCACCCAATATTTAGTTTAAATACATCAATGACAAATAAGCAAGATTTTTACATCACATTTAACTCATAGTAACAGACTTCCTAAACTAAGAGGATCACTTGTAGCAACTCCAAAAAATAGGAAAGCTAATAATAAAACTCTAACTAAATCTAATAACTAAGAGATATTGAAAATATGAAAAAAAAGTTGCAATTATTTTAACTTTGACAAGTAGGCATTAACTATACTGGTGGAGATGGTCCTTTTGAATACTAATTGGTCATGCTTATCTTATCAACTTCCATGCATTAATCTTTCTAAAAAGAATAGAAAAGATGTGGAAATTATTAAAAAATATTAAAATTCAATTGAAGGAGCCTCAATTCTCTAAAAAATAGCTCTATTTTTTAATACAATGGTAAAATTTATATTCTTTACTCTTTAAATATTTACAAATAAATTATTACATATAATAATCTGTCAAATTATGCATTTTTTTCAATATCACTCTCTAAATTACATAAATTAAAAAAAATTGTTTGAAGTGCAAGTAAGTGTGACACATGTTAAGTGCTCGTACCCTGTTTTTGTAGCTTGAAGGTTATTCTATGTTATAGGCAAAATAGATTAATTTATTAAATTTATTAAATTTATTTAAATTGTTTGTTTTATTTCAATAACCAATTTTTTAAAGAACAATTTGATATGAATTGATCATAATAATTATTCATAGATATCTCATATAATATTAAGTTATTAAATAGTGAATTTTCTACAATTTTTTGCATTCTTATCTTGTTTAATTCAAGTGATAGCTTTCTTTAGTAGGTCTCATTCTTTGGCTATCAATGATAGGCCAATTGACACTCTCTCAAATTGTGAAAATTAAATAGCAAATAAGATAAGAGAAAAGAGAGAGAACACCAACGTTTCAAATACTGTTCCGTTCCGGATCGAAACCGGCACGGAACGGTCAAATACCGTTCCAGATGTAAATACCGGTCAGGAACGGTCAAATACCGTTCCAGATGTAAATACCGGTCAGTACCGGCCGGTAACGAAAGAAAATAAAAAAATAAAAAAATAATTTTTAAAAAAAGAAAAATTTTGTATTTTGATTTTCTTGGGTTTAAAGTTAAGTTTAAAACTATACAATATAATACATTTATAGATTATTTTATAAATTTTATAAAATTTAGAAATTAATTTATAATTTTAAA